>JARHVA010003115.1:515000-525000 GCA_037957365.1 Torreya grandis | reverse complement strand
TATTGGTATAGTTCATAGTACACAAAATAAACAATAAAAATAATTTTTATATCTATTAAAATGTTTTATAATTTTTGACAAAATCATGTTTATATAAACTACATAGGTGCATAAATACAACAAGACTATTGCATTGACAAGTGAATAAATAAAATGCTTACAATGCCATACTAGAAAGAAAGTTGTAGCCTTTACAACAATTGTATACTAATGTGCCTAGTTATTTCATCAAACAATCACACTCATAAAAAATCAAAGATAAATTTTTTGTCTCCAATGATTGTATTGAGGTGGATAAGACATTGGCTCTCAAATTAGGATTGATCATTGTTGTCTCTTACTTTACCTAACGATGTATATGATCATATAAGCATATGTTGTATTGGGTAATAATCTTGGCATATTTTTAGTCAATATCTTGAAATGTTGTAGTTGATGTAGGTTAGCCTATTAAAAATGATATCCATAATGTCATGAAATAAATAACCATATTATGTAATGCTATTTTTTTAGTCTATATTTCATTGTTTTGGTTTAGAGACATTTATTAGTACACTTATCACTAGATTTGATCTTTCTAATATGAAGCATGATTCTTGATCCACATCCTGATCATCCCTGCATTGTAGTAGAACATGAACACGCGCTATCGAAATACATCAATCCTCACATAGAATCCATCTAACAAGTGACTGCCCCCTATACAATGTATGGAACATCTCAAATTGATTCCCACTAATCACCAACATCTTCCTTAGGATTTTGATTAGCACTAACAATGCTAGCAACATAATTCTGACTCATACTATAAATCACCAATGATTGATCAAAATCTAATATGCAATATACTCTGCCCCCATCAGGTGAGAGGTGAGAATCCATGTAATAAATAAACCAATTACAAACCATTGAAATTATCTACATCAAAGATCATATAAACACTACATCTATGAAAGCAAAGTACACAAGCCAAAGGATACTTCTACATCAAATCCCAATGTTGAGCCTAGTAGCTTGCACAAGATGGGTGTGTCACCATCTCAAAATATATATTCATCAACTATAGAGCAAGTAACTTCATATTCATCCCATCCATCAGAAGAATATGCAAAAGAATAACTAGAAGAACTAGAAGAATGACCAGAGTAACTGAAGGGACTAGTAATGTTTACTTATGCCTTCTATCGATGTCGAGAGGACCTCCATCTGGAGGGGTATGCTAATAGATGGCCTATGCCATCACAATTATAGCAAATTTTCTCACATCTACTAGAACTAGAAGAAGAATAACCACATGAAGAAGAATACCTATGCTTTTGCTTGTGTCCATGTGAATGTTTATGGTGATTTTCATGCTTTAGAGAAATAGAATGATGTCTATGTTTAGGAGATCATAAATGATCCCTATGTCTAGAATGATGCTTATGCCTAGAAGTGTAACTCTAAGAGTGTCTCTATTTCTCTTTGTGTCTTTTGTTGGGCTCATATAATGGATTTCCTATTTTGGAATAATGTGCCTCTTCAATAGATTTCTTCTTTATAAATTGTTGCTCCTATTGAGTGAGAAAATCAAAAATAAAATCAAAAGTATATTTTTTAAGATTATCACTAAGTCGTAACCTCCAAAAAAATCATATAGCTAGGGCTAAGATCATTTAAAACAATAGAAATGAGCATTTCATCATCAATTTTCCTACCAGTAGTGCCATATTCTTGTTTCAAATTCTTAATGTATGACACATTTTATGAAACATCTTCATCATCAAAGATTTTAGTGTTGAGTAACTGCATAAGAAGGTCAATTTTATTATAAGCTAGTTGTTTATCATATAAGTCTTTTATAGATTTCCATGATTTCTAAGATTTAGATTTGATGGATTCTATGTGAATTATAATTTGAGCACTACAAGTTGATTTCAGTAAAGCAAGGGCATGCTTGTCATGTTTATGAAAATTTTCAAGTTTTTTGGCTTTGGTAGGTAATGTTGGTTGCTTTTTAACTACTTCCCATAATTCATTGAAAATTAGTGTGTTTTCCATGTTCATTGACCATTCTTTATAATTTTTAAGAGTTACACATCCAGTGTCATAAATGAGGCTCACAATTTTAGCCATGATGCAAAAAAAATGAAGAGTAAGGAATGTTATCAATGTTTTGCCTTTACCTTCAAAATAACTTTTATTTTATAGTTGATCTTGGGAGTTGTGATGGACTTGTATTTTGAAGGTGTCAGTTTTGACTAAAAATGGGCCTTGATATATCATTTAAAATATATTTGTTACAAAAAACATAGAATAAAGTTCTAGAATAGAAATTTGATCATTCCAATGTATCTAGAATGTCAAAAACCATGAAGATCACTTGGTCACACGACCACCATCATAGGTGAAAAGATGTACAACTAGTGTCACAAGAATTAAGAATTACACCCTTATGTCTTCATATGAATCAAAAAATATTATCAAAAGAGATTATTCCTCCAAAAATAAATATTTGAACCCTTGACCTCCCTCTTTCAAACTACTTCATAAAATTAGGCTTTCCAAGTGCTCTATGAGAATTTACAAGTTTACAAAGATAGAAATTGCTATATAAACTTGATTTTTTGCTCTATGATAATAAAAAATATTACTTGAATAAGTGATTTTTAATTATTCTTATGAAAATCATTTCTTCAATTAAATATCAAATATTTAAAGCTTTAAGTGGGACCCTGTCAAACCCTAATATTTAACAAGCTATATGAAAACTTTACAAAATAAATTATTTTTACTTTCATGAGTGTTATAACATCATAAAAAAGATTTCCAACACTAGGGATGATCTGAGGAATTTTAAAACCTTTAGAAACTCATTTTAAGCTGTAGAAGGCCATATAAGTTTGAATCTTTCACTGTTTGGCAATGTTTGAGATTGAAAGGTGAGGATTTGGTTGTGTAAAACTAATTTTTGATAGAGGACATTATGGAGGTCATAAAATAGTAATTTTGGGTAGTACAAATAAATTTATTATCTTGATTCTCCTCCCAGATGCATTTAGAATTGGAAAAAGGTCTTCAGGAACTCAAGAACAAATCAATAGCTAAGCAGATCACCTTTCATGAAGATGAAATCCATTTTATTCAAACATAAGAAATATATAGATTGAAAAGGCCATAAAAATTTAGATATGGGTCATACAACTCAAATATATACTTTTAAAATCCTCAAAAATACTGTTTGAATTGACAAATGATCCTTAGAGGCTTAGAAACATACCAAAAACTTAGTAGAATCATTGAATGAGGTTTGGATCCATTTTTCTCATTTCACAGAGACTTCTAAGTTCAAAAAGGTCATACAATAGAAATACACAAACCTATTTATTTCAAATTTACTATAAAACTATTTGAAAAATTAAATATTTTAATAATTTTTCAAAGTTTCAACTTTAGACCAACCAAATTTTATTTGATGTGCATACCATTTTTAGAATTCTACATGAATGAATCTTTCACCCTGAATTCACCATGCTCCAAAAACCATACTCTGATACCACTGATGGCTTAGGAATAGGAAGTAATAATGAACAAATTACATTGTAAGTAAATAATTTAATGAAATATAATAATGTATTCATTCAAGATTTATTTACAAAACATGTGAAAAACTTTATAGGCTTTTCACAGGTGGTTATGGGTTATGGGATACAACCAAATTTTCCTATGAACCAAAAATTATTTAAAACAAAGTAAAAACTAAGTAAATATTAACCATATTAACTTTGGACCATTAAAAATAATCCAACAGATCTATCAAATAGAATCTTAAGAGATTCAAATTTATTTTAACAAAAATACACAAAAAAATAAAGAAAATAAGAGAAATATACCACTAAATTTTTTAATAAATGGAGCCAATGTATAATATACTTCTATAGGGATGTTAACCCTTGAAATGTTCCCATGAATACTAAGATAGAAATGTAATCTTATAAACTTAGTACAAAATCCATAAGATGGTTGCAAAATATGCCCACTGGAGATATTGGTAAATTGTGTGACATGGTTATGCAGGACATACATGAAATTATAGAGTATGACGATGTTATGGCTTATAAGCTCCATGATAATGATCATGGGGAGGTGATATATGATATTAAGAGATCTGGTTTACAACCTATCCAATAAAATTTGATAATATATTTATATTAATTAAATAAGGTGGCTTCCTTGTGCAAGTTACTTTATTAGAACCTATAGAATTCAGGAAGTTTCTCATATTAAAATAGACTAGTTGAATAGTTGGATGATTTGATTATTTTTTATTATATAAACATACATGATATTTTTAGTTCTAGTTAACAAAAGGGTTGGGGTTGGAAATTTTGATTATATTTCTGAATTCTATTTGTATGTATCTTAATTCTCCTTACTCATGATGTTTTTGTATGCTCAAACTGAGTATTATATACCATTTTAATTCAATTTATTATTTGTTTAATTTATATCATTTAATTTCAAGAATTAAATTTTTTTTCATGGTAATATAGAAATTGTAATTGTAATTGACAGATATATAAGAAACTTATAGACTATTGCTTAGGGTATTTTCCTATTTGCTCCCTTGTGGCCTCAACCATGGTATTTTGGCTATTATATAGGATGTTTCTCTTTAGTATGTGTATTTATAGATATGAATATTCTATATGGGATATGAAATTATAGTGTGTAGCTGTAGAATAATGGGGGACAAAAGGTGGGGTATAAAATGACACTTTAAAAAAAAAAAAAAAGAATTGAACTTGGAGAGAATGTTAGAGACACTTGAAAACGAATTTGACAATGACATAAGAACATGAATTGTGGAATTTTGCATGTAATATATATATATATATATATATATATATATATATATATATATATATATATATATATATATATATATATATATATTTAAATACCTATATGATAAAATTATGGGAAATAAATGCATTTATTACAATAGTTTGGTCATTTTTTGTGAAAAGATAAAGAGATTGTATGTGTAAAACATACTTTTTTAAAGTAAACAAATGATTTTTTGTATGAAACTTCATATATGGATAGGTTAAATGTCAAATATTATTGAGAATGTTTTTTATTATATATATAATTTTACAAGTTAAGACAACTATAAAATTAAAACTACAAGTGTATGAACACAACTTTTTGACCTTAACTTCATGAAAATCATTTTTTTTAAACATAGTTAACAATGTGTAGATTATTGAGATATAAGTTTTATAAATGTTCGATTAATATTTAAAAATTTATAAAGGAATTTGTGATTATGTAGAAATTAATTAATAATTATAAATAATATTCTAACACTAAAAAAATTATATATTTTAATACTATGCTTTCCCCTCTACAAATCCCTATATTTTTTTTAAAAAATAATAAAATTTGCTTGATCAAATGTGTTGACAAAGATTTAAAAAACTCTTAAATTTATTAGAAATCAAGTGGGCTACTCCATGGTTAGTTTTAGGCTAGGTTCAAACCTCCCCAAGCCTATACCTAAGGCAAATTTGGAGAGAAAATGCAAAATTAAAAGATTGAAATGTTGAAAGGGTGTAGGCCCTTTGAAAATGAAATACTCCCTTTATAAAGGTTGTAAACCATTTTAAAGACATTTTTTTAAATTTTTTTAGAGTTTGAGTTGGTTATTTTTGCATTTAAAGACATATGTGTGTGTTTTATTATGTTTTTGTTTTCGTGTGCAATTTGAGCTAGTTTTTTTGTTGTGTTGTTTTCTCATTTGTGTGTGAAAGGATAAATTTATTTTACTAAATATAAAAAATTAGAGCCACTCTACATCTTATGAAAGTTATTTTAGAGTTGTAGGAGGTACCATTTAAAATTTAGTTTTTTTTAAAATCCAATAAGGTCAATACTTAGTTTTTAAAATTTTAGGATTGGAAGATAGAATGAGAAATGAGGTTTAAAATCATGTTATGTATGTAATAGACCATACCATCGATAATTACCACCTATTTTCCCTAATTGAGTATGCCCTACCTAATTCAATACCCAAGCTTGAAGGTGGATTCTTAAATAATTTGTGGGATTTTCAATCAATGGGTATATCAATATGCATAAATGACTACCTTGTAACATGAAACTTTTAACATACCTATAGTCATGATACGGTTACTCATACATGACATCTACCACATACCTATGACAACTATATGTGGCTAGTCACTCATAAATGACATCTACCTGTAGTCATGATATGATAACTTATACCAGACATTAATGTATCTAGCCACACTAATAGACTCCATTAAAAATAGAATGAATCAAAACACCATTCAAAATTAATTTTAAGAAGATACCATTCACTCTAAAACAAATTTCAGATAGATGGTCAATCCATGTATTCTTCAATTATAATCTCATGAATTATTCCAAAGTCACATAGAATAAAGTCATATTTTATCACTCTAAATTAACATATGATACTACCTCATTGACCCTTATCATCACTAATCACTCCCACATTTACCCTCATATTCACTTATCATCGCTAGTCAGTCCCTCATCAGTTCTCAATGTCCCTCAATATCCCTAATCACTCCCTCATTCGATACCATCATCCCTTATTGTCATGAATCACTCTCTCATCAACCCTCATCATTATTAGTCACTCTATCATCATACCTCACCATCCCTCATTATCCTTGATCATCCCTAAACACTCCATCATTAAACCTCATCATCCCTAATAATACCTAATCACTCTCTCATAATACCTCATCATCCCTAGTCCCACTCTCATTATCCCTCATCATCCCTAATAACTCCCTCATAAACTATCATCATTTATTATCATCCCTTCTCAATCCTTCATCATCTTTCATTATCCCTCGTCATCCCTAATCAATCCCTCATCAACCCTCATCATCCTTAATCATCCTTAATCACTCATTATCCTTAACCATTCCCTTATTAGCTCTCTTTGTACCTGATCACTCCCTTATCATCCCTAGTCACTCCCTCATCTAGTAGAGTATGTTCCAATCTAGTAGTAAATAGAAAATTTATTTTAGACGAAACAATATATTTTTTAGATGAATCTTGATTGGTGTTTTGAGTCCTTTTCTTCTCTTGTTTATGAGTTATTATCAAAGAATAATGTTAGTCATGATTATAAATTATTAACATTTATGCCACTGACTTTATTATATCATGTTTTCTCCTTGCATTGAAATCTTTAGATTTATGTAGGAATTATGATAGGAAAGTGGAGAAGGGGTTGAGAAAAAATACCAATGCTTACATCATTCCTTTGTGGTGTGGTCTCAAAAAAGTATGTTTAGTATTTTTCATTTAGGTTTAGTGTTTTTCATTTAGGATTCAATTTAAATGTTTTGGGTCAATGGTTTAGGGTTCAAAGTTTATAGTTCAATGTTTGGGGTTGATTTTTTAGGTTTTTGCATTTAGATTTTAAGGTTTAGGGTTTATGAAGTATTAGGATCTAGGATATATGGTTTTGGGTTTGAGATTTTATGGTTCTTAGTTTGTGGTTTAGGATTAAACTTTTAAGGTTTAGGGTTTTAGGATTAGGTTTTAGTGTTAAGAGTTTAGGATTCAAGGTTTGGGGTTTGGGGTTTAAGGTTAATGATTTTAAATTTTGTGTTTAGGGTTTAATGTTTAATATTGAGGGTACATATGGTTAAGATTTTATGATTTAATTTTTAGGATTTATAATTATAGGCTTATGGTTTAGGGTTTAAAGTTTAGGTTTTAGGGCTTAGGGTCTAGGGTATAAAGTCTAGGGTTTAAGGTTCTATGTTTAAGGTCTATGTTTTAGGGCTTAGGTATTATTATTTTGGGTATAGGGATAATGTATTAAGGTTAAGTGTTCAAGGTTTATGGTGTTTAAGGTTTATGTATATGATTTAGTATTCATGGTTTAGGGTTTATGGCTTAGGGTTTAGGATTCAATGTTTAAGGTTTAGTATTTAGTTTTTAGGGTTTTGGGTTTAGGGTTAATGGTTTAAGTGTAAATGGATTTTAATAGGGTGATTAGTTAAATTTGTGTTTGGTATGAGTTACTTTATCACAACTACATGAATGTGTCATGTATGAGTGACAACATACCTACATGTAGTAATAGGTATGGGGTAGATGTAATATATGAGTGATTGTATCATTAATATATATATGTTATAGGTTGCATGCTATAAGATAATAATTTACACATATTGATATAATCATTGATTAAAAAACTGACAAATTATTTAGGAATTCATCCTGAATCCGCCTTCAATCCTTTTACACGAATGTCCCTAGTAACTCTTTTCTCTATATAGGTGATAATGACCCCTATCCCTTTAAGATATGGCTTAGTTAATGATCCCTCTCCTTTCTCTATATAGGTCATAACTCAATATTATACTTTATTTTTATAGGTTTAAGATTTATAAATTTAGGGTTTAAGGTTTATGGTTGATGGTTCAAGATTCATAGTTTATGGTTTAGGGTACATGAATTAGCATTTAGGGTTCAAGTTTTAATGGTATGGCTTAGGTATTAGGATTTAAGGCTTATAATTTATATTTTATACTTAAATGTTTGTGATTTATGGTTTGTGTCTAAAGGGACCCAAGGTTTACCTTTTAGGGTTTAGGGTTTAGTGTTTAGGGTTAGGGTTTTAGGTTTTTGGTTTCACACTTAAGGTTTAGAATTTAGGGTGTAATGTTTAGGGTTTGGGTCTAGGGGTTTGGTTGAGGGTTTGGAACTTAGTGTTAATTATTTAGGGTTTGGTATTTAATGTTTGTGTATTAAGGCTTAAGGTTTAGGATTTTGGGTTTAGTTTTTATGGTTTAGAGTTTACGGTTTAGGGTTTGTGGGTTTAGGTTTAGGTTTAGGGTTTAGGGTTAGGTGTTTAGGGTTTAGAGATTTAGGTTTAGTGTTTAAGGTTTTTATATTTGGATTTTGGGTTTGAGACTATAATTTTTGGTTTAGGAGTTAATTTTTTAGGTTTATAACTTATGGTTTATGGTTTTAGGCTTGGGGTTAAGACTTTAGGGATTAAGTATAAGTGTTTAGGTTTAGGCTTAGAGTTTAAGATTTATAGTTTAGGGTTTGTGTTTTAGCATTAGGGTCAGGTGTTAAATGTTTAGGGATTAGTTATTGGGTTTGAGGTAAGTCATTTATGGTTTAGGGTTTGGGATGCAGGGCATAGGTTTTGATTTTAGGGTTTGGGGTTTACATCTTGTGATTTAAGTTTTGGGTTTGGTGTCAAGTTTTAGTGTTTAGGGTTTAATGGATTGGGTCTTAGAGTTTAGGATTTGGAATTTAGGTTTTAAGGTTTATAATTTATGGTTTAGGGTTTAGTGTTTAGATTTAATACTCATGGTTTAGGGTTCATTTTTTAGGATTTAGGGTGAAGGATTTCGTGTTCAAAGTTTATATTTTAGTGTTTGGGTTTTGACATTTATGTTTTAATGTTTAGGGTTAATGATTTTAGTATTTAGGGTTTATGGGTTTGTGGTTTAGTGCTTAGGGTTTCAATATTAGAGTTTAGAATTAAGATTTTAGGGGTCAAGATTTTGGATTTATGGTTTGGGGTTTAGGGTTTAGGGTTTAACATTCTTTAATTTGAATTTTTTTTAGGGTTTCATGTTTAAAAATGAGGGTATAAGGTTAAAGGTTTATGGTTTAGTGTTTAGTATTTAGGATTTTATGTTTATGGTTTGGTGTTTAGGGTTACAGGGTTACATTTAGGTTTTAGTGTCTAGATTATAAAGTATATGGTTTAATGTTTTAAGGTTCCATGTTTAATGTCAATAGTTTAGGTTTTAGGGATTATTATTTTGGGTTTATGGATAATGTATTAGGTTTAAGGGTTCAAGGGTTAGGTATTAGGTCTTACAGTTTAGGTATATTATTTAGTGTTCATGGTTCAGGTTTATGGCTTAAGATTTGGGGTTTAGGGTTTAGGTTTCAATGTTTAGGGTTTAAGCTT
>JARHVA010003115.1:507500-510000 GCA_037957365.1 Torreya grandis | reverse complement strand
TGGCTATTTATGGTATAATAATTATTTTGTTATGTCTATCAATTTCAAACTAGATACACATTCATGAAATTATTAACATATATAATTTTTTATTTTTCCTTGAGTCTAATCTCATCTTATATGTATCAATATCAATAAATATATTTCAATCTTCTTAATAGGGGTTAAATGTTATCTATAATAATACATAAATGGAAAAATATATCTTCACCAAGGAGTGTTTGTTAAATGGCTCATATCTATCGTTTAACAAATTAGATTTCTTAGATTTTTTTTGGTTTAATCATTTTAAAGATGGGAAATCTCTTCTTAAATTTTAGTAAAATATATATGATGGTTTAAGATAAATTCTGAAAACACTAGCTCCCTATCTTTTATTATTATAACAACAAATAAATTTTAGGGATTCTTTAGAAATGGAATGGTTGGCTATATGGACTATATATCTCAAAATGAGAAGAATAGGATTACAATCCTATTGTGGGTATTTAATTTAATATATTTAAGAATAATTTAGAGGCAATCAAATACAATAAAGATATTTTGAGAAAATATTAAGTTATTTACCTACAAGAAGAGCAAAGTGTCAACCTCTCTTGCTAAAGAGCAAAAGATCAACCTATGGTTCAATCCTTTTGTAGATTTTCACACCTGGTCCATTATATGGAAAAACTATAATAATGTGTAAGCCTAACTCTTATTCTCTTACTAACCCATTTAAATCCTTTGGCTTCTTAATTAATCATACTAAAGTGAGGATATTTATGTGTGTAGATTCTCTATAGATAGTGTACCAACTAGAGTATATAAGAATAATGAATTGAAAATGATCCCTTATCCAAAGTCTTAGTACATGGGCATCTATTATACTCATTAGGAGTTAGATAAATTGGCTACAAAAGGAGATATAGAGAAGATATACTGGAATAGACAAATGGAATATTTATAAACCTTCATTAAAAAATACAAACATAAGATGGTATGTGGCTTTGATGTAGATTTTAGATGGTCTTTGTCAATGATAATTTGTAGTTAAGCATCTCCATAAAATCTATTGATCATGAATACTTTGATCAAAGAGTGTAGATTGATGAACAAATTAGCTAGATAAAATACCAAGGCTTCGTTATATCACTTGAGCATGAGAATAGTGATGTGAATAATCTTATTTATAACAAAACTATATTGATGAGGACATTTCATCTTACATTCAAGATGAATGGTTTCCAAAGGGTCCTCAATTGTGAACATGGATCAAGCACATGGATTAATGATTTAAACCCTTCATCTCTATAAAGATGGAGGGTGGAGGATGCCCCTTTGTAACTAATAAAGATGAATTAAAACAAGCCCTTCATCTCAATCAAGATGAAGGGTGGAACATCCTCTCCAAGAGAGCACATGGATCTCAAAGGTGTGTCCATATTGTTTTCCAAGATGAAAGGTGGAGGACAATCCCACTTTATTACTAATTTTTTGCATAATTTTTTTGCTCTCAAGGGTATATCCTTAGGATCTCAAGATTCCCTTTTACATGAAGGTGCCAATTGGGAGGGAAAATAAGAATTAATTAATAATTAGAAGACTAATTAATTAAATATCTCAAAGACCTATTTAATTAAATATAATGTGAGGAATAAATCATTAGATTGAAATTGAGATAAAGGAAGTAATTGAATAGAGAAGAGGGAATTGATCATAGAAATGATTATGAAACAAACAATTGAACATATAATTGATCAGAGTGTTTAAAACTATAGAAAGTCATTCCCTTGTGTATTTTGACACAAACATGACAAAATTTTAGTGTCAATATTTTCTCTCATGAATCAATATCATATGATTACAAAGAAGTTAACTGATCAATACAATAATATTTATTTTGCATTTCTAAGAATA
The DNA here is from genome assembly GCA_037957365.1 of Torreya grandis. Lineage (NCBI taxonomy): Eukaryota > Viridiplantae > Streptophyta > Pinopsida > Cupressales > Taxaceae > Torreya > Torreya grandis. The sequence continues at coordinate 508,101 of JARHVA010003115.1, read as the reverse complement.
AGTTTCAAAATGCAAGTTAATCTTATTAGATTTTGAAAATTAACATTATAAGTAAATATCTTTTATATAAAATTATCTTTATATATCCTTGCATGATATGCCACATGGTTCCTTTATTTTCTCATAATTATTGTTTGGATAAAATACTATAATTTTTTTATTTTTATCTTTAGTGGAAAAGACTTGATTATGTGTCCAAATACTAGTGGCCAGACCTATAATGAATTTTATACTATTCTAAAGATGATTGTGAAATCATTAATTGAATTGTATAAGCTAATAAAGAAATGGCATGAATAGAATTGATGATAAATGCATTGTTCAGTTCAAAGGATCCTTCTTTATGCTTGTGATGACTCTTCAATATTATAAATTCTAGACTTTTAAATAGAATCAATAATGTGAAGGATATTTTTAGTTACCATAACTTGGTTCTAAAAAATATTTTTTCATCAATAAAAACATATGCTTATGACCAAGTTAACTGATCAAGACATTAAGAGGAAGTCTCAAAATGAAAATTAATATTATTAGCTTCTAAAAATTAACATTAAAAAGAGACATTTGCAATGTTGAATGATATTTTTATATCCTTTCATCA
>JARHVA010003115.1:495000-502500 GCA_037957365.1 Torreya grandis | reverse complement strand
ACATTATGATTAGTCCAATATGTTTTTACTATTACTATTTTATTATGTTCTATTGCAGTGTTTGTCCAAACATGGTCTATGATTCTATTTCTAGTGTGTTTATGTCTATGTTGTAGTAAATGCATGTTAGAAAATGACATATGGTTTTCAAGTAGGCTTCTTCCTTTACTTGACAAATACATGTCAATGTTAAATTACCCTAAGATATATATTTGTTTACATTTACTTACATCTAACAATGTTTTTTCAATAACATTGATAATATCCAAGATATAAGTAGATGGGGATGCATAGATGTTAATAATTTCATATTCATGTCCATGTATTTCAAGGTTTATTACTAATGCTTCCATCTCATTTTAAATGTATTACATTGGATTTTAAGTGATGACATGGCTTTGTAATCATATCATGATATCATGCATGTTTTTTGTATTAGGTTACAAGTCAATACATTTGGGATATGGGTAGAGGAACTATTAGATACAATATTTGTTTCTTGAAAGCATAACACATCACATCTCATAAATTCATAGTCATTGACAATGTCATCTGCATGAGGAGAAATAATACAAGTATTCAAGGAACATATAATTATAGAATAAGTCAATATATGTGATTGAAGTCTATGTTCCAATATCCATTTTGATTATGATTCTAATCTTGACATCTCCATAGATATTTTTGAGTTCATTGTAAAGTTTGTCTCTACAAGTGTAGCTAGCAAGTATAATTAATCTATGATTTTTACATGAGAGATAACTATGTACACTAAGCCAAGTCTTCTTACACCAAGAGGTTTAAATGCAACACCATTCATAGTGAGGCCTTGTGACATGTGCATTATATGCATGCATGATAATTGTACTAGGAACTAGCTTTAAATTGTTAGGTGTTTTTGTTAAATGGGCTTATCAACTAGCCTAAAGATTCAAAATATAGGATTTCAATCAGTTTCAATGTGACTTCCATACAAATTATTATGTTTTTCTCTTTGTAAATGTTCAAAATCAATATAATTTAATTTAATCCACATAATGTCATTGTTTTCTTGTTTGTTATACTTTTGAATATGCCATCAGAACCATTGACCAAGCCATCTTGCATGCCATAATTCCAAGTAAACACTTATACTATCATATTGGGTTTTAATATGATTTTTGTTGGTAAGCATATGGCATTGGCATGACCCTATTTTTCATCATATTTATCATCTTCTCTATTTATTAAATTGATAATAATTTCTTTATGAGGAATAATTTAAGCATTTGCTTATTATGTACTTCAACATTAGTGTTTAAGTAAAAGGGATATGGAAACAATTGTTGGTTTGGTGTTAAACATAAACATTTATTATTAATATATGCTATATGATTTTTTGTGTGACAAAATGTACATATTCTATTCAATATCGACACAAAGACTTCATCATTTTGCCACATGGTTTGTTGAATTTAATAACATTTTACATTTTCTTTCCAAAAAATATATGGAATTAATTTTTAGATGTTTAAAGATCTTGAAATCATTCACAATTTTGATTTGATAAAAGTATCTATAGAAGAGAATGTCAAAATTGCTAACGTACATTGTTAGCAGTTGCATAATGTCATATAATCATTTGTCAATATAGTATAATATTTTTGTGCCTACAAGTGATATCTCATCAAACAAAACTATATGCATTTAGCTATAGTGTTTAGACAATGCATCTAGATGTTCATTGTTTAAAGGCATAAGCTTTGACTTGTAAAATGATAATAGGAATGTAGAATTCAATGTCACTTCACTAGAATTGTAGGCATATTTTCTTATGTATGCAAGAATAAGGCCATTTGGATTATATAAGGGTCATTATCAATAGAATATGAGTAGATATGAATAATAATTTCATATATATGTTAAACATTGAATAATAGGCAATTACCCACAATCCATTTTTTCTAAAAATGATAAATACTATAAATAGATACATATGTTAAACATTGAATAATAGGCAATTACAAAGGATGTTTCCCCAAGAAAACATCTAATCAAAAACCAACCATTATACCTTTTCCTAACTGGAGGTGTAGGTACAAGAAAGAATTTCACAACAATACACACACACACACACACACACACACACACACACACACACACACATACATATATATATATATATATATATATATATATATATATATATATATATATATATATATATGTATGTATGTATGTATATATATATATATATACATACATATATATATATATATATATATGCATACATACATACATACATACATACATATACATATATATATATATATATATATATATATATATATATATATATATATATATATATATATATATATATATATATATATATATATATATACATACATACATACATACATATATATATATATATATATATATATATATGTATGTATGTATGTATGTATGTATGTATGTATGTATGCATATATATATATATATATATATATATATATATATATGTATGTATATATATATATATATATATATGTATGTATATATATATATATATATATATGTATGTATGTATGTATATATATATATACATACATATACATATACATACATACATACATACATACATACATACATATATATATATATATATATATATATATATATATATATATATATATATATATATATATATATATATATATACCTACACCTCCAGTTAGGAAAAGGTATAATGGTTGGTTTTTGATTAGATGTTTTCTTGGGGAAACATCCTTTGTAATTGCCTATTAATCAATGTTTAACATATGTATCTATTTATAGTATTTGTCATTTTTAGAAAAAATGGATTGTGGGTAATTTTAAATTGTTTCAAACTTTGATTATAGAGTACAAAGTTTATTAGTTGAAATTCCATGTGCAAATCAAATTCTTATTGTATGGTTTTTATTGTAGTTAAAGAAAATACAGTGTCAGATGTGCTAATAGCACCGGTGTTAACTAGGAAATCAACATGTTCTATGTTTCCCCAGTAAGGATTTATATCAAATTTAAACTTGGCCTCATTTAGATTTATAATTTAAATTTTTAAATTGTATGTTTGCTTCCATGTATCAAGATTTTGTTTCAAATTATGTCAATTGTTTCTAAAGGGGACATATAGTAATAACCAGTCGTGATAATAGTTTTCAATATCAATATATTTGTTATAATTAACAAATCGTATAATATGATGTTTTTTTCTTTTCAACTATTTGCCATTTTTTGATATTAGGAAGAAAATTCTACAAGGTAAACATGATCAATGCCAATAGGACAAACAATGTAATAGTAATAAGAGATTGGTATATTATGTTTTTAGACTCATCTCATTCTTGTCTAATAAAAATTGAAGGCTCTATGTGATAATGTAGTAGACAAAAATGTAGAGGTAAAAATTGTAGTGGTAAAAATGTAGTATGACAAAAATATAGTATGATAAAAATGTCGTGTGGACAAAAAATAGTGAGGAAAAATGTAGAGGTATTGGTAATGTTTTAAAAATATCTTAAAGAGCATAATTGGGACATTTTAGTGATTATCACATTATTTATTTGTTATCTAGTTCATTTTGGTGATAGTAGTTAACATTTCATGGTGGAAAAGTTATGCACCAGATTTACAAGCAAAATAATAAATGAAAATGTGATTTCATGAGTTTGGAACTCTAGTTGAAAGTTGTGTCATCTTCATGACATTACTAATACTGCTATCATTTTTGCTTGCTACATTTTATCCTCATGATATTTTATCATACTACGTTTTTGTCATACTATGTTTTTACTGCTACATTATTTACCACCGCATTTTTGTCAGATACTTTTTCATAGGATGTTGAATTGAAGTTTTTAATATAATTTTATTTCATTGATATAATATGTGTTTATGAATACACATTTCTTGAACTTTGATTAAATGGAAATGATAACACCAAATGGATAGCTTATTGTGTAGACATTTTTTGATATTTCAACATTACATTAACAATAATATGTAACATTTGAATAACATTTATGTTTGTTTTTACATGTTGATTTCGTATCTATTTAAAATAGTGTGTGGTGTTTGAATTCCCCTTTGTCATATGTGAGCTACAATATGTTTTTGTAACATATGGATTTATTATAATTTGTGCATTTGTATTAGCTTGCCATAAATATGACATGTTTTTTTTATAAAATTATTACTCCACACTCTTGATGGATTAAAAAAAAGGAATATAGTAGGCTCCTTAATTGTACATTGTACTATTATTGTGTATTTGGATTCAGACATACATAGATCTTGAAATAAAGTGTAAAATCCATTTGAAGTAGTGCATTTTTTAATGCTTAATAATTCATAAATTCATTTCAATGATGCAATTGTAAGGTCATCTATTTTTTTCAAATGGTTCAAGAATCATTGTTCATTACATCGGAAACTACAGAAAGTTATATCTATAATTCTTTTCTTTTTATTTTATAAAACTTCTATTATGATGATGTATGTGCAATTGGCATATGTCAACCTCTAGAATGTTAGTATAACAAGTTATGTATTTTTTTATGAATTATATAACTATTGAATTTTGATCCTTTCCATATATTGGTGCATATTTTGTCTAGACCAACCAATGATCATGAGCATTTACCCTTTGCTAAAATTTTATCACATAAAAATAGTCTATGATTTTTCCTAGAAAAATTCATTGTCACATAGAAATTTTATCAATGCATAAATGTGTTGTCTATAATAATGTGTACATGTAACTAGATTAATTATTATTAGAAATGATTCATTATTGATTTTCTAAGTTCGCAATTTTTTTCTAGAGTATTTAGATACAACTATTGCAATGCATGCATCAATGGCTACCAATGATGTTCAACACTTGAAAACTTAAAAAAAAATTGGTGATCCTAGTTGACATATAATGATAAACACATTTTTTAATACCTTGTAAATAATCAGGTGATATACTTGATCTATGATTATTTTTATTGCTTTGAAACATGAGTTTGTAAGGAGATATATAAATTGGTGTTTAACATGTAAAAACTCTCATTGTGCTATTTTTTTGTAAGAAACTCTCAATATAACATATTCATCATGAATATTTCCAAAAAAAAGTGTTGGAAAATTCATCCCCTCTGAATCCTTGTCTCTAAAAATCCCTGATGGATGATTATCTTTAGCTGGTGCTATTAAAATCACCTTGTCTTCTATTGTTGTAATAGATTCCAAGTCTAAAAATACATGTACCGAAGTATCATTACAATAGGTTTTATCTATGTTAGATGACATTTTCATTTCATTATCACTATTATCTTTAGATCCATTAGAAAAACTATTACTAGTTGCATTGTCCATGACACTAGTACTTATGAATGGTTTCCATTCAATTTTGATTTGCACATTGTGAATAATGTATAGATATCTTGTGCATAGTTATTAAAATTATTTTATAATGATATTAAGATGAATAGTCCCATGTTGATATGAATTTTTTTCTTTTAGTCACCTTTTTAATGTTATAACAACTATTGTTTTTTCATCTATAGATCTAGGCAATGTATTTTGAATTTTATCAATGTCTGATGGATCACTGATAATTGGACCTTTTAGTCCAATTTGAGGCTTGTTATAGCCCATATCTCTTATCTATGCAAATTATATCCTTAATGTAACAAGTCTTTCTTCAATATATGTTAGCAAAAGCACATATTTCAAGCACTTGTTCTATCTAATATGCGTAGGTGTTATAAATCTAAGAAACATTCCATTTTTTAATGATTGATTACAATTTCCACAAATTTTCCTTTTATAAATGACTTTATTATTTGTTACTAATTTTTTCCATGTGTGACTTTTAATTTCATGAAAAGGTCTTATATTATGTTTAAAATATAATTGTTTACAAACTACACAAACATGAATAGGCATGTCAATGATTTTTTTGAAAGTTTGTATTCCTTCATAGATGAAGTATTAATAGTTTCCTTGGCCAAACACTTTTACATGTAATTTTCAATGTTTGAAGCAAAGATTACTTTCTCTTTCAGGTCCTTTGTCTATACAATTAGTAAAATATTCAATCGAAGGATCATAATTTACATGTTTTATATCAGTTTTAAAAGAAATTATATTGTATGCCAGATGTGATTGAGAGAAATCATGATAGATTTTTACAAATTTTTGAGTTGTTTTTAACCATAGTCAAAAAGTCACATCTAACACATATGAAGGCCATTGAATTAAAAAATCATTTCCTTCCACCCCACCACCATCATAGATAGAACCCAATTTAACAATGTATGCTTTCTAGTTTACAATACTGGACACATTTTTTACAACATCAAATGTTATATTTGTTTCTAAACAAGAATACACTTTTTCATTTCCAAAAAAATATTGTAGAAAAACTGAGCTATGTAGCATCGCAAAGACTGTATGTCAAAATAAACATATATCAAATGGAAAAAAACATTAAATATGTTATCACCATAATTAGATGTTCCTTCCAACATTTTTATTAATCCATGTGCTAATATGTTCAGAGCATTTACTTTCTAATATGTAGTAAGCATAGTACGTGTTGTTGATAAAGTTATTTTTTTTTCTAGGTATAAATAATTTGTTAACTTTCTATAGTATAATGGTTCATAATGTCCACACATTGGATTCTGATCATGGAAAATAATGCAATGTAGAGCTAATTTCAAGTTCTCATTAAAGTTTAATAGATTTTGTACTTGTCAAATACCAAACATTGAAATATTTAGTCACTTAAAAATCCCATATATGTAAGCAAATATTTCGTTATAGCCCATGTTCACCATTTTATGTGCATGAAGTGGCTGAAATTTGCATATGAGGAAAGTATGTTGAGATTTGGTGTATGCCATATAATCTTTGTATCTCTTTGGGATATAAGTCTAGTTCTAAATATATGAGTGCATTGCAGTCATTTATTTCAAATAAAATTATAAAATTATTTATAATATTGACACATAGTTCACCTAATGTATATCAAAGTGTATCAGCACTTGAAATGCATCAAAAAATTAATCACCAACATTGTATTTAAAAAGATAAGTTCTAAAAATATTTTATTTATGCAAAGAAACATCTATGTCATTATAACTATGCCATACCAATGAATTGTAACCCTTAACAAAAATGAATTGACCACTATCACAATTATTCATATATATATATATTTTTTTAATGCAATGACTATTGTAATTTCCATGATCACTGACAAGTTCAATGTCTTTAGTCTTTTCACTTATAATTTTCAAAATTTTCAACAAGTATTTTATTTTTTTCCAATGTGTTTATAGAGTCAGTAAAACACTTAACTTTTTCTTTGTTTTTTGTTTCAATATTAATGGCTCATAGTGTATATGTCTTGTCTTTGTTTCAAAAAAAAAAAAAATTATATACATCTTTTGGTTTAGAACAATGATTATAGATTTTGAT
>JARHVA010003115.1:382500-487500 GCA_037957365.1 Torreya grandis | reverse complement strand
ACTATGTTTCAGACACCTAACAAGCTTTTGAATGCAATTACATTAAAATAGTGACCATTAAAATAAATGCGCATAATTGATTCAGTTCAAACATAATATATTTTAAAATTTATTGGCAAAATTTCTAAAACTCTAGTTTGATATATGTGCAAGTTGTAATGCCTTTAATAGACAAATTAAAAAATATTAATTATTGCACTGTCATTTGTGGAAATATTTGGGACATTATTAGTGATATATCTTTATTCAAGACAAGTATTCAATATATATTGTAAGGTATGGGATTATAATATATCTTGTGTAGACATCCAATTCTTATCACTATTATGCTAAAATTGGAAATTTAAACAACATTCTACAATAATGCACAATCTAGACCAAAATCACTAGAATGCTCTAAATCATCCACACACGACACGTGTAGGTGATGATTATTATCCAATGATCCTTGATTGGGGAAGTAATTTTATATAATAATTACCTTTTACTAATTCACTTTGACTCAAATTATGACCAATAAAAATGACATCTTAGACCACTAAAATATTCTAATTCAACTCTAGTCAAATTACAACTTAGTAAAATGACATTTCCAATAAATTTAATTAGATGTGTAACAAATTTCCAAGATTTACAAAATTATTAATTAAATTCATTAATCAAATCAAAACCAAATTAGGAACCTAAGTGGAAAATCCATGTAAATTTATTGATTATCAAATATTGGAAATATCTCACCCATGACATCACCATGACATCATCAAATGGGTGTCAAGCATTAGGCATTAATGGGATAAATATCAAGTTTAAGCTTTCCCATGCCTTATTAATGCTCACTTGTTCAAAAATATTTATGACTTTGTCCTTCAAAATTGAATCAATCCTTGGCTACACATCTTGATGTCTAGATGGATAGTCACGATTGATTCTGAACATTCCTGAAAATCTATAAATAAGTGAGCCATGGACATAAGTTTTAATCTTTAATTGTGTAATGTTATCATGGAGAAATATCTTGAAACAAGTTTTAGGTATGCAAAATTATTATATATAAATAGTGCTAGAGAAGCTTCACTCATTCCCCTAAATTGACCAAATCAAGGAATCAAATCCATTAGCGAACTAAGAGATAATGGAGGCACATCCTAGACCACATAGATGAATACTTGAAGTAAAAAATTTGGGCATCATCACATTTATTGAATTTTTTAAAAAGAGAGCCACTATTTATAAGGCATTTTTTGCCTTAATTTCATAATTAGTTTCTTGATTTCATTAACATTGCCCATTGAGGGAGTAGGCTAGCATATTATGTTCTCTATGCTTGTTTTGGGTTTTCTCTACTAACATATGAACTAAATTGATTTGTAATCCCATTATACATCTAGATATGTATACAAGTTAGTAGAGATTTTATTCTATCCAATTTTGAGGATGAGTTGAATGTAGGTCATGAAACTTGGTTGGAGTCAAGATGGCAAAGTAGGGTCTATGATTTTGCCAAAGCTAGTAGAAGAGTCAAAAAATTGTTGAATTAGCTAACATTAAATGTTGGTTTGATGCAATGTAGGATTGAGATGTAAGAAATTATCAACACTCAATTTTATTTTTTTCTTCTAGCCATTCAAAACATAAACTATTAGAGCTTTGTAGTGTGTCCATTCTTTTATAGTTTTTCATCTGAATTATGGACTAGATTAGATCTATTTTTTACTTGATAAGAATTTCACCATGGAACTTCATTTTTTATGTGAAAATAAATTGGTAATATAAAATAGGCTAAATTTCACTTCTAGTTTAGTAAGTCAAATAAAAATAAAGGCTTTTAGGGATTTTGTTTAGTGGATAGTTTAATTTTTGGGCTATATTGAAATAGTCTATTTAAGATTTGAGACAATTTTTGTCATTGATTTTTTTCATTGTTTCTGGCTATGCAAAGATGAGACTATTAGAGCATGGTTTTGTTAATGCATCAGTTTCATATCGATGACTTGATTTTCTTTCTATTTGTCTTATATTTAATATCTAGGTAATATTATTGAATATTATATGCTTGTAGATTAGGTCTTGTCCTTTAATGCATAAGAATTTGACCATGTGCCTTTATTTTTTTAGAGTTATTGGTAATATAATATCTATATATGTATATGTATATATATATTTATGTGAACATATATATGTATACACATAACATTCAATTTATTTTCACTTGGAATTATTACATACATTGCTAGCCAACAAGATGTCCTCATTCTAGGTGGAAAAAAATATTATTTTTTACTTTATGATTAGAGGAAACATATAAGACATTATTCATGTCCTCTATTTTTTTGAGGCAAGTATTGAATGAAACTATAAACTAGAGAATTATGAGATGATAAAATGCGTGGGCAAGTTAAATACAATGAATTCATGCTATGTGATTTTGAAGAGAATTAAATGCACATTATCAAACTCGATTGGCATTGGCATGGGAAAATAGGGTTTATGATTTTGTAATATTTAGTAAGAGAGTTGTTCTATTTAATATCTAAGTAATATTATTGAGTTTTTTATTCTTATAGACTATATCAAAACATTCCATTCACTTTCCCTAGCAGTTCTAATCTTATAAAGCCTATAAGTATTATAAACATGCAAATTGTAACCAAACAATTCAAAGTCTCTAATGTAATATTATTTTCATAAGAAACATATATTATAAGATGTTTTTTACAAACCTTGTTGTCTAAAGTTAAAAAGGTTGTACACAATTTGAGACAATTACTGTAATCTTAGACTTTGCCCATATAATCTCCATTTAATATATAAATAATTTGGTTTTTTCTATTTTTTGGGTTATTTGCAATCACATTTGTCCAAATTTGATCCATTTTTTTCATAGGATATTTTTTATTAGCAATATTTTCAAAGACTATTTTTTTCAATGGAAATTATATATACATAATATTTTCAAACTTTTATCAATTACTGATACTCTCTATCTTGCAAGAACCCATAAAGTCTTAATCTCTCTGAGTTCACACATTAAGGGGTGCAGTGGGAAAGGGGTTGAAATACCATTGGTGCTTCATAGGATTGTTATCCCTTTTTTCACTTTTTATCTACACACTTGTCTCTTGAAAACCATTCCTATAAGCTTGTTCTCCTTTGTTGTACACTCCTCAGTCATTTCTCATATTTTTCCCCCCTTTTCCTAACCTAAGATGCCTTTTGACTATTTATAGTAATAAGTTGACTAGGTAAAATTCATTTAAGATCTAGGTTAGATCTTAGCTGAGCTATCCCATAACCTAGTGAATTTTTGTCCATAATAGTACTAGGTTAACTCGATCAACCCAATCGAATGAAACTTTTGGAAGGGATTAGGGTTAAATATGCCTATATATAAAAGATATTTTTTTCATTATTTATATAAGAAAAGAAAAATTAAGAGCTATTGTGCATCTTCTTATCCACCATTCTACTTGAGGAGCAAGCCTAAGATTTCATACTTTCTTTGGAGATATAGGTCTTGTCTTATGGATAAGTCTTTTGAATGCATTGATACATTGTGTAGCCTAGAAATTATTTATCCTTATCATTCTTACATACCAAAATAACCTCTTATGAAGCACCTTGGCTAAGGAAGAGATTAAGGCTTGATGGGTTTGTCTTCAAAGGTAAGTATTCTTAAATTTGTTCTTCTTTTGTAAGAGTAGATAGATATGCATTTGTAATTTTATTCCATTCATTAGGATTCTATATACATTGAAGTGAGTATATGTCTCTTATGCATGTTTACTTTTGTTGTTTATTAACCCCACTTTGTGCCACAAGCTTTGGTGAACACTAGATTATATTTATTTACTTTACTTATTATTAATATAGTGAATATGAAAACATATGGATTAGTTAGGGTTATTACATGATTGTTCTTGATATAAGGTTTTGGAACCCTCCTTAGTATTATTGTTTTGATAAGATATCACCTAATTGGGTCTAACAGATCCATATATTAGTCATGTTCCTAATTATCTATTGCATACCCAATCAAAAGTGGTAAGTATGATCTATCTTCTTTGAGCTAGGATTGATTTATAGAAATTATAAATTTTTTATTGTATACATTTTGGTGAACCTAATGTGAATCTAACCCTTACAAGTCTTATTTCACATTTTTCATTCTCTATCATTTTATTTATTATTTTTCTATATTTATGATATTAGTTCAGCATGGTTGGTAAAGTTTCTAACTTATGTGTGCAATTTTAACATAGTTGTATTAAGATGAATTTGTTATTTTTTTGTAGGTCTTCATTAGTTACAAGTTGTTAGGTTAAATTATTTGACACAGTACTCTTACAAGCTTCCAAAAAATAAACTAGGTTGACTAGGTCAGTATAGTAATCTTACAAGCTTCCATAAAACATACTAGGTTGACCAAGACAATGTAGTATTCTAGATGGCTTCCATATAACATACAAGGTCAACCAAGATGGTATAGTCATCTTGACAGGTTTCAACAAAAGGAAACTATAGAACTAGGTTGACATAATCGACATAGTTGGTAGAATGTACAAGTAAAATTCAAGCCACTTCAACAATAATCTCACATTCCTCTGCATCTTCCAACTCACCAAGGTTACTTTTTCTCTTTCTCTTTCATTTTAGTTATTTCTTATAGTTCTATTTTTCATAGTTTACAATCTTTAAAACTACCCTGATATAAAAAACTAGGTTGACCTGGTCGACCTAGTTTTATATTTTGTCTTCTATTTTAAAGACTAGGTCGACATTGTCAACATAGTTCTTAATAGACCCTTAATTCATCAGTATAGTAGTGAAATTATTGACTCTATACTATAATATATGCATAAACTATTATCTTAACTAACACTATATTGTATTTCAAAGTTAGAATTAACATATATATGCCAGTAATTACTTCACACTTTCATTTTTATTTACTTTCATGCTTAAAATAGATCACATAGTCTAATTAGGTGGTTTTTCAATATAGCATTTAGTTTAACTATTTTTCTCCCTCTTTCACACACTACCAAATCATATAATTTCAAAACACATTTAAAAAAATATCTGCCCAAGTCCTACCTATTTGGATTTCATCACCAAGGGGGAAATAGACTTGGTTTTCTAGCCAAGTAAAAACACATGGTTAATGGTATATATTGTCAAAGCACCCAATATCCTTATTGTTATGGGATTGTGAAGTGATGGGATATGTCCCAATACCAACCCAATACCATTGATAACACATCCCTTTAAGCTTAAACATCCTAAAACCATCCATAGATTGCTTTATAGTTCCCTACTTTCAACCAACTTCTCGATCACACTTAAAATAACACTCTAATAATCTAAAAACATTTAGAATGACCACTTAGTTAGAATTTATTTTTTAGTTGATTGCTTGATCTTTGTTCATTATATATTATATTTTAAAAAAATGTATTAACTAGTGTTGGTGCAAGGTTTCGTGTTGTGTGCCTCAATTGGATCATCCTCATTAACCCAATTGATTATGTGTTTACTTTAATTTCTTGATTTTAAAGTACATTGCAAAAAAAATTCTATTTTTAGAACACTATCATCTTTATTTACATAGTATCTTATAGACTAATTTACCTATATCTTTATTATACTAGGTTAATTATGTCAACTTTGTATCATTCAAAACTATCTCTCTTTAGCATACTAAGTCGACCATGTTAACTTAGCATCATTCAAAACTATCTCCTTAGCATACTAAGTTAACTACATCAACTTAGTATCATTCAAAACTATCTCCTTAGCATACTAAGTTGACTGTGTCAACTTAGTATCATTCATAACTATCTCCTTAATATACTAAGTTGACTGAGTCAACCTAGTATCATTCATAACTATCTCCCTAGAATACTAAGTAAACTAGGTTGACTTAGTACCTTCTAGGCCAACCCTATACCTCTTTTTGGCCAATTTTGTCCCTATTTTTATCCTAGCTTCCTGATCTCGAATCATCCTTGGCATAATGAAGCCACTTATCAAATTATTTCTTGATAGTCTCAACCCATTCCAGATTTACATGGGGTTTTCTCTCCTACCTCACATATATACCATAAAAGATAATTCTTTAAGGTGCACCTTTTCACCACATTTTCTATATATTCTCAATATCAATCTACCCCATACCGTATAGTAGATCCAGAGAATCCTAGTAGACAAATCCCAAACCATGAAAATTATATACTTTATACCAATCTTTTACCTTATAAACCTATAAGTCGTAAACTCAACAACCCATCTACATTAAATTTTGGAAACTCACATTATGTTCCACCTCTTACAACCAATGTTTGTAGACATCCAATTCCTAACATTATTTGGGTTAAAATTGTCAATCTTACTCAAATTGTACTCAAATACACATTTTAGGTAAAAATCCAAAAACATGTTAAATAGTTCAAACTTGTCATTTACAAGTGCCAATTTAGGTCAAAGTATCCATAAATAAGGCAATGCAATTTATGGGTTAGCTAACTTTGATCAATTCATTTCGATTCAAAATGATGATTTCACTTTTTGTGCTCTAGATCACTCTTTTCTCCTAAATTCATTGGTACACACCACGTACCTTTATTATTTTGTATTGGAAACATCCTATATGGAAATATAGTTCTAGTGCATCTAATGTCACCTTTTAATTCTTCTTGGGTCAAATTACAACTTAGTAATATGACTTTTTGACCATATTGATTAATTGAGGGCCAATTTTCAAATAATTGCACAAATGTTGATTAACCTTGTTTAAGGCTAATTAATCCAAATCAAGAGATTAAATGGATTTTCTATGAGAGTTGTTGAATATTTATTTTCAAACATTGGTTCCTATTAACTACATCATCAGGTGACCTCATTTCTTAGGAAGACATACCTAGGCCATAAATGCCACAAATATCAAGATTATGGATCACCCATGCCTAGTTAATGCCTCCCATGCCTCTTTAATGCCCCTTATTCCAAGGTTATGATGAAGATAATTATGGATTTAATTTTAAATATTAGGATTATCCATGGCCACACATCTCAATCTTAAGATGGACAGTCATGGTTGATGCTGACCAATCTCAAAAATATTTAAATAGAGAGGCCATGAACATGAATTTTAAGGCTTGAATATTTCAAAGTTATAATGTTAAAATGTTTCCACAAGTCTTTGCATTTGATCATAGATTTTACTTGAAAACTTCATTGATAGGCTAGTTTAGTGATTTGAAATCAAGAGCCTAGGTTTTATGGAGTGTTCTTGAGGCATTGGAGGAGCTTACAACCATTGTTGACAAAGACAAGGATGCTTTATCAAGGGAGAACATCTTTTTGAGCCACATGGGTATAATGAATCCATTTGGGAAGGTAATATGGTGTTGTTTTCTTTCATTTGTTTCTTGTTATCCTTTGAAATTCCCATAGGAATAGGTAGGCTTGGTTAGCTATTTCTTTATGCATGTTTCATTATTTATGGACTAATGCTTGACTAACTTGCTTTGTAATCCTCTCTACAATATTCATAATCCTTTTGTTACACCCACACCCAAAATAACAAGCCTTATTACTTCCCAATGTAACATGGTTGAAACTAATTTTGGGAATCCTCCACCTACAAGAAACCCTCCTCCCACCAAAACTACCAATCCTCCTCCTAACAACACTAATACCCCAAATTCAAATACTAATAAAAAAATTGACACAACTCAAATTATTTATCAAATAATTCAACAAATGAACATTATGCAAATAACTAATCATTCTCAAATGATGAACATGCAAGAAAATTTATTACACATGACTAGTCAACCACCTCAAGTCATCATGTCTCAACCAAATCAAAATTTTGTCCCTCCTCATCTTAGATATGCAAATGGGAATATCATCTCTTAACCTCTAATGAATAATAAAATAATTCAATATCTTCAAAATGAACCTTTAGCTCCATTTATTTCATTTATAGATATTGTAAAAATTTCTCCAACTATCACATATGATGGGAATAAGGACCCTGCTATCTTTCTTAAGCATTTTGGTAATATCTATAAATAATGGGTCCAAATTAACACCTTTTCTACCAAAAATATCTTATCTAAAACCTTTATTGGTGATGCATTTTAATGGTATCACTAACTTCCTAGACATTCCATCTCACAACTAGAGGATTTAGTTAATGATCTAATGAAGGAATTTGAACATGATGAACTTTTTAAAAATTACCTTAGCCATTTCATCAATGCCAAGTAGCTTCATAATGAATCTAATCACACTTTCATCAAATGATGGAAGTGTATAGCTCACAAAGTGGACCATAACGTGAATGGTGATACTCTTTTAAAACTATTTTTTATTGCTCTTAAATATCTCCTTAAATACAAAGTTTGAATCTTTTCCCCTAAAACTTTAAAATAAGCCTTAGACCAAGAAATAAGGAAATAATTTCTTTGACTCAATTTGAAAAACCTCAAAAGAATATTAAATTACATTTCCAACCATTTTCTCATAACATTGATTCATCCAAGCCTCCCCAACCTCAAAGTAAAATATTCAATTCAACTAATTTTAACCCAACCAACCCTCCCTTGATTCTAGAACAACTTAATAATAAATTTTCACCCTCTAAACCCATGAGCTTTGATCCTTCCAAAACTCCTCAAAAATGGTACAATCTTGATAAATTTTGTTGGTGGCATGATATTATAGGTCATTATCATGACCCTTGTCATGATATTCACTGATTTATTCTTTATTCCTTACTTGGTCCACATTTCAATCTTGATACTTTCATAAAAAAACATTATCAAGAAAATATTCAAGCTTCTCAAATTCAATCTCAAGAACCACAATTACATTAACATCAACTACCTAATGATCAGCAAAAATTATACCATAACTACACCTCATCCACTAATGTTGTTCAAACCATAGTTGATCCTTCTTCCTACACCAATAAGGAAAAGATAGATAACATGAATAACATTAAACATATATTTTAATCCATTAAACCTCAACCTCTTAGGTCACATGAACCAAAGGAGTACCTATTTTAAATGCCTACTCCAAAGCATACCATACATGGTCCTATTTTACCTCCTTTTCCTCCTCATACCTCTCCTACACATCCTATGCCACATTCAACATCTATAAAATCTACCAAACCAACACATTTACCTATCTCTAAATACACCTACCAACCCAATGCAAATCATTCTAATGGTTCGATGTTACCTCACTCCACCTCACATGTTGGGGCATATTATGATGCCCATTCACATGTCCCTTCAAAATTTGGGGCATATTGCAATGCCTATACCTACATCCAATTACCCATTAGTTCATCTTATGATGACCACTTTTATTCTACATGCTCATCTTTGATACAGATGTTATCATATATCTTGTTATTTTTTGTCTCATGTTTTTTTGTTTTTGTGTATTTTACTTCTTTTAGTTTCACTTTACTAGCATCATTGTTTTCCTTTATGTTATGTTATTTTATTACACATTACACATTACATTTGGAATTTATTTTCATTTTAGTTCTTATATATATTTTTCATTTTTTTCTTTTTATATCATTTTTTACCTTAGTAGCTTTATGATTATTTTCCCCCTTATTTAGAATTCACCTCATTGGTGTTCACCTTGTGAGTTGCAGTGTAAGACCATGGATAGGACTTGGAAATCCTCATAATTTACCATATTAAAACATGTTTAAATCACTTTTTGATATGACTACTACTTTCATTGGTACTTGTGTTAGATCTGTTGTAGGTTAATATGGCTTCTTTAGTGACATGACTTTCATAAGCATAGCCTCATCCCTTTCATAACACTATTTTATCTCCTTGTGATCATATATGAGAAAATTCATCATTGTATCAATTATTACATGGATGGATCTCTCATGATCCCCATATTTTCCTTATTCTCTTTTATTTGAGTCTCACATGGGCCAATTTTGAGATTGCACACTTACTTGTGGGTAAGTCTAGGAGTATTTAGACACCTTGGACTTGATTTCCTTTTTTATAGTGACCAGGTGTAATATTTTTTATGTTTTTCACATATTTCACTCATGTTTGGTTCTATGAATATGTATGGAGTATGAGGAATAGAGAAAACCAAAACAAGTTAAAATTTCAATCATAAAATACAAACAAAAGCAATGATTCAAAGGCAGAAATAATCTAAAAGGACAAAATCACAATAAAATACATGATTATAAGCACATCTCCTATCTCTAATCAAATCTCAAACTCTATATTTGACATCACATAGAGCCAAGATCCATTGGGGTGTGGTAGGTTAGTAAATTGGAATAGGATAATTCAAAAAAAGAAACTCTATGGTGTTACCTACTTTCTCACACTAGTAACCAATCTTAATAGTAGACTGATGGATCTATAAGCGGTCCTAAGGAATTAGGAACATGTTTTGGGATTGTAGTTCCATTTTAATTTTCATGCATATATCCTTCATGACTTGATCTATGTACTTCACTTGTTAGCCCAAGCTTTGTGTTTAGTAGTCAAAATATCCTAAGTCTTTGGTGTTGATAGTTATTAGACTTTCTCACTTGCCTAGTGTGTCTCATTCTTGCTAAGGATGTTCAGATCACCTATGTGGTACCTCGTGTTCCTTATTTACATCATATTTTTCTTATATTCCCCTTGTTAGATATTGCTTTTAACTGATCACATCTTTGATCACATCTACATTATTACACCTCTTGATTTATAGTTTGTGAGTTGTATTATAAGACCTTGGATAGTACCAAGGCTTCCTCAAAAACATTCTTACACCATTTGATTACCACACCATCTCATTTTCATACTAGTCATGTCATTATGTAGTTGTGTTTTCATACATTGTATCTTAGAACAAGCACTAAGTTTGAGTTTTCATCCTTTAGAGATTTTGATTTTCATTTCTCCATCATGTTCTTGTTTGATTTTTGTGGAATTCACTTATTTTATATATGAGATTTGGAATTCTTACATGTTTGTCTTTATGTATGACTTCTTCATGCTTGTATTCGATCTTGATTGATATTTTATTTATCATTCATGTTTTACATACTTCTCAACATGATTTAGTATGTTATACATTCCTTCTTTCCATTTATGTTTTCCATACTTTCCAATGTGATTTATTTTGTTAAAAAATCATTTTTCATTCATTTTCCATCATTTTTTCATTCATTTTCCCTCAATCATTTTGTTCTAACCTTACTTTAACAATTTAAATTTGCTAATTTTCCTAAGACCCTCATATCTTTGTCTCTACTAACTCTTTTTTACAAACCATAAAATGTTCTAGAATCATGATGTCGTATAGAATATTTTCCACTATTATATGCCTCTTTTGTAAAAATTTCAAATTTTTATTCTTTTTTGCACTAATCTCTATAGGTTTACCTTATGTTCCTCACATTAGATACCTTCACATCTCTTATGACCTCCTTCTTTATCTACAACACTAAGGTAAGTAGAGGTATGTGTTTTTAAATTATGTCCTTTTATTTATATTATTTGCTCCTTACTATATTTTACTTAGCATTAATGTTATGTGTCATCATGTTCTATTGATCCGTAAAGAGGTAGATTTCCTACTCTAAAAATTTTAATTATTGAATCCTTATAGACAGATTAGTTTTAATATTGAAATTCAACTCCATAAATATAATCAACTAAAAATAATGCAATGTAAGTAATAATGAACACTGCACATAATTTGATAATGGAGTTTAGCATATGCCTACATCTTTGATTTTTATAAATGATGAACCGATTCATTATAGAAATTCATTTGCAAGTACAAGTTTAAAACTTACAAAACTATAAGGAGTCCATCATGAACTCAAATGTTAATCGATCCTACAAAGACCTAGATTAGTCTTGGAAGGCTTGCATAATTTTCTAGCATGGCCTACCTACTTCACACCTTCTCATTGACTTCTCCTCTATTACATAGTCTCCGAGAGCCTCTACATAGAGCTAAGTCAGAATAAACATCAATCATCAGCTCCATAAAATGATCCTCCTCTGTAGCCTTAAAGTAGTGCTAACTCCTCCAATAGAGATATTATTACAATACTTGACTTAATAACACATTGAAAATAATAGAGAAGTGAAGCTTATGTATTCCCATATAATGCTCCTCCAGTGATCCAAAAAAAAACCCTTTGCTCTTTTCTCAAGCTTCGAGTAATAAACACTAGAATTAGGTTTTATAAGCCTTTATAAAGAAATAATAATAATAATAATAATAATAATAATAATAATAATAATAATAATAATGTCTTTTAATACACTTAGAATGCCTTCAAAATCTCTCTTAAGGCTTACAAATTCAAATTAAGATCGAATGCCTTTGCATGAAATAGGCTAGAGTGGCTTGAGTGTGGATTCTTAGAATTCCAATCAAGTTCTACTTCATAAAATGAACCTCCACCCCCTTTATATTCTTATGGAGGGTCCAATTTTTGAGGTTTGGATAGTAATCTATTTACAATATTTTTGGGATTTAACATTATCCCCCCACTTATAGCATATATATGGGATTCACCATTATTTATGCCTTTAAATAAGGTTCATATGTGGGATGAAGGGAAATAATAATTTATTTATTTATTTAAATGATCCATATTTTGACTAGTCTATACCATGTGTCTTCTAAAAATTTGTCCACATGTCCCATACTAATTTTTCCACATGCCAATATTTAATTGGTCCATGTTACCACATCATCACTCTTACCAGGTTTGACCACAACTTTGACTAGCCATAAATTTTACGTATGAACTTGGAATTGGTCCATTTAAAATGCATCAAAAATATTGTGATGAGTAACTGGTTTAGAGAAGTTCCAAGACCATCAATTTTTATAGTTTGACCAGCTTGATCACCTATTGACTAAACTTTGACCAATGATAATTGAAACATATGATATCCATTTTTCATATTCCAACAGCTGCTAAAAATATCTTGATGATATCTACACAATGGATCATGTTTAAATAAAATAAGGAAACATCTAAAAATATCCTCTAGATCATCTATTCCTGAATCACTATCCCATGTTACACTCACATGAAATGTGATGAGCTTTGAGTGTGATATATGTATACACAACATTTTCAAACTTTTATTAATTATTGATGCTCTATATCTTATAGGAACCTGTCAAGTCTCAATATCTATGAATTCACACCTTAAGGGTGCATAAGGAAAGGGGTGGGTAGACCATTGGTGATTTATAGGATTATTGTCCCTTTTTTCACTTGTTATCTACACACTTGTTTCCTAGAAACCATTCCCCTAAGCTTCTTCTTCTCTATTTTACACTCAATAATTTCTCACATTTTATCCCCATTTTCCTAGCCTAAGACCCCTTTCAAATGTTTACATTACTAGGTTGACTAGGTCAACCCTGTACTCCTATGGATAAAATTCATTTAGGGTCTAAGTCAGCTCTTGGTTGACCTTCCCATGACCTAGTGAATTTTTGTCCATAATAATACTAGGTCAACTAGGTTGACCATGTCAGCTAAAACTTTCAGAAGGGATTAGGGTTAAATTTACCTATATATACAAGATCATTTTTCCATTATTTAGAGAAGATAAGTAAGAGATATTGTGCATCTACTTATCCACCATTTTAATTGAAAAGCAAGCTTAGGGTTTCATACTTTCTTTGGAGATATGGATCTTATCTTATGGAGAAGTCTTTTGGATGCATTGATAAGTTGTGTATCCTAAAACTAATTTATCTTTATCATCCTTACATACCATAGCCTCTTATAAATGACTTTGGCCAAGGGAGAGATTGAGGCTTGGCGAGTTCATCTTCAAAGGTAAGCATTCCTAACATTTTCCCCCCTTTGTAAGAGTAGATATACATGCATTTATACTTCTCTTCCATGCATTAGGATTCTATATATATTGACATGATTATATGTCTCTTATGCATGTTTACTTTTGTTGTTTATTACCCCTTAATTTATGCCACAAGCTTTGGTGAGAACTAGATTAAATTTATTTTCTTTACTTGTTATTAGTATAGTGAATATGAAAACATATGGCTTAGTTAGGGTTATTGCATGAATATACTTGACTAGAGGCTTTGGAACCCTCCCTAGTATTGTTGTTTTGATAAGAGATCCCCTAATTGGGTCTATCAGATCCACATATTGGTCATGTTCATGATTATCTAATGTATCCCAAATTGAAAGTGTAATTATGATCTATCTTCTCTAAGTTAGGATTGATTTATAGACATGATGCATTTCCAATTGTATACAAAAATTATTTGATTCAAGGTTTTGTCTATATACTAGGCTATCAAAATACAATATAAATTTATAAGGCATATTATAAAATCTCTAGAATGCATTACCTCAAGAAATAAATCTAATCTACATCTAATACCAAAAACAACTAGAAATTATGAATCACATCCCAGTGGTCTCCATCTTATATACCCAAAAATAATCAAATTAAAATCAATGTCCAAACCCTTATTACTACTTGCCTTATTCACAAAAGATAGAAATAAAAGCAAGTCATGGATACAAACCTGATATATTAACAAAACTAGGTCCCAATAGTCTCCTTTGTGCAAATCCAAAAATAATGAAATTAAAATCAACGACACTAATTGCCTCAAACTCTACATTTATAAAAAAAATAAAAATTATACACCATAATATGTTTGCTAAAAATAAGAAATAGTATAATATATTCACGTAAGAAAGAGAACATACCTAGACTACGAGCATCAAAATCCTACCAATACTACCCTAATGTTACACATAATCCAAATAGAAAGAAAACTAGGTCATGGATATGAACCCAATTACTATGAATAAATACATTAAAGAACTTTAGCAAGGATTTAACACTATAAAAAAAATCACACAGTAAAATTCTTACCTAGTAAAAGACCCCACCTAGTTTACAAGCTTATAAAACTTAATACCAATTACTCATATATTAAACATAAGCCAAATAGAAAAAACATAGGTCACGGATACAAACCTGATATAATGATATAACCATGGCCCAATAGTCTCCTCCCTATATTCCAAAAATAACAAAATTAAAACCAATGAGACTAATTACCTCAAACCCTAAAGATCTTACTCCACTTCAACAAAAAAAATTTACTCTTCATTGAAAAAGAATCTTAAAATAAAATAAAACAAATCCTATGCTAAAATTTTGTTGATGCATGAAAATGTATCACAAGGTTCATTTAGTGTTGAAAACACTTTTCATTTCAAGATTAAAATAATCTTTTACATGAGTTGTTGGTTGTGATCTTCCTAAGATCTTTGGTGGAGTAGCGTCCAAGCTATTTGACTATTTCACAAAATGATTATACAAGTGGTTGTTAGGAGCAACCGTGATCCTAAAGCTTTGTGAAGATAAATGTTATCTTAGCTAAGTCTAATGAATAATGATTATAATATAAAGTATAAACTCTAATCTAACATGGATATTAATAATGAAAAATTAAACTATAGTGATTTGATCAAAAAAATGAGAAAAAGGTAGGGTAAGGTAGAAGAGAGAGATGTTGCTGCTCTTTAGTTCAAACATCTTGACAATGCTTTCATTTCATCAAAGACATGCATCTTCAAACCAGCATATGACATGAAATTATAAAATAGTATAGACCATATCATATATCAAGTAAATTTTTAAAGATATTTGAAAAACATGAAAATTAGCGATCAGATTCACTTTAAAGATTTACTTAAATAGGAAAATTGCATTTGCACATCTTCTAAAAAAATAATGATATTGAAATGAATCTAACAACTTTCAGTCAACATAGCATAAAGCTCAAGTTAATAACTTTGCATTAATACATGCACAGATATAATTTATAAAATCAATTCAAATCTAAACATCATAATAGATACTAGAGGAAGTAGCCATGATAACAAATAAATAGACAAAATGAGACAATCTTCACATAATTCTCTTGCTTGTATTACTTGATCCAAAATTTACAAAATAGTTTTGCTCTCAAAACTTCCTCCCTTATTACAATGATGATACCCCCTTTTATAGGTTTTAATATCAACCTATGGGATATTTTGGTTAGTCATTATCAAATGGGAATCAGACAAGTGTCAAGGATAAATGTCCCCTAGAATATTCTAATACCAATGCCAATTTTCAAATGTGACTAACCTATAAGTCATGTGTGTTACATATTGCACATGCTTTTACAAAATAGTATATTCTTTTCAAATAATGTACATAGTTTTTATATAAAATAATATTCTATGTCAACTTAGTTGACTTTGATGAATAAACATACCCTTGTCAATTTTATCATGTTTAAAAATAAGACCAAGGACATCAATATAGTGCAATACCTCTAGTTTGATAGTAGCATAATGGAGTCTTTTCAGCTAAATTTCCATTGTGTCATCATATAGTATCTTCATTAGGAGTAGTTTATCCTCTTGGTTAAAAATCCTTGGTTCTCTATGGTCTAAAACAAGATCAAGCAATTATTATCTCATGTATTTAGTGAAGAATCCATGAACTTTGTATCTTTGAATACTCTACCCTCTACATCTGATGACAGGTATAATTTAATCACTTTCTTTGAAGTAAGTCTACAAAATCTTTCAATCTAATGTGTATGCCTATGTGGTATTTTCTTACTATGTTACTTATTAAAATATGACCATTATTTCTTTAAACATGTGTCTTCATCTTGTGCCCCTTGAAGAGTTGATCAAATGTGCACCATTGATATATTGAATATATGATCAAATGTGGGCCATTGATCTTTAATTAGGGCTTTTGATATTGTGACACTTGGTAGCCCCATGTGCTTTTTATATACCCTACTATCAATCTCCATCTAGTTAATGGTCTTATTCCATGTGGTGGCCTTTTATATAATTTAGGATTCTTGATTTATTAACTCAATTTGCACCATCTATCTCATTTGCATGATTGAATGCATGTCATCAATATTTGATCTATGTGATTAAATACATGACGTTGATCTACTAAATATATGATCAAATGCAAACTATTGATCTACTACACATGATCAAACATGGGTCATTGATCTACTACCAATTCACCATGATTGTGACACATGTCATCATCACATTCAATCTCAAGATCCTTGACTTATTGACTTCATGCTCACTATTAGATCTCCATTTGCATGATTGAACACACATCATCAATCTTTGATATTGACTTATTTACCCCAATATTCAATGTGGATCATTGATCATAATTTATACATGAAATTATGCACCATCAATCTTGATCTTTAAAACTTTAACTTATTGACTTTGGGTGATCACTTGTGTGTCATTGATCTTTGATCCGATCAAGTAATTTTTCAACACTTGGTAGCCCTACATTTAATTCATACCTACTATCAGTAAAATCAAAGGATAAATGATCGAGACACATAAATACTTATCATAAACCTTAGACTAAAGTTTTAATGAATTAATAAAATTGATCAAAACTTAGGCTGAACTTAAAACTAAGGCTAAGGTGGAATAAGGTGACCCGTCAAAAATATGAATCTATTTTAATAAGGAGCTAAAGTAATTTAGACTAAGGTATCTTAACATTATTTAAAATCAGATTCAATTATTCAATTAAGGATCAAAGGTTAACATAATGACTCAAAGCATAAACCCATGAACATTTATTCATTACGATGAATATCCATTGATCCTACAAGATGAAAACATATAGGCCAAATGTTAGCAACATTAGATAAGATCAAATAAATCTTATATGATAGCATGTTAATGTAAAATAGATCTAAACATGATATTTAATAATGCAATTTGATCAAGTTAAATGACTAATCTATAACATAATTTGAAAAATTGGAATAAGGGTCCTCATTTTTTAGAAATGGGGGGATGTTGACCTCAATAAATAGAGGCTTCTGGGGGAAACATTGTAGAATATTAAAATTTAGATACTCTTAGTTTAAAATAATAAATAGACTAATCATTCCACATGATCAAGTACCATTATTAATATCAATTCATAATTTAAATGAGTATTATAAATTCATAATTAAGATCAAATATCAAATATCATTCATTTTGTGTGTGTGTTTTGATTCATTTACTTATTACCATGGGAATCAAAAAATCACTTCTAGATTTCATGACCTTAATCATTAATATAAACATGTAACATACTTAGATATTCATTATGAATCATGATTTATAAAAGGATAAGGCTTGAACATTTCTCTATTGCTAGCCAAGTGTCTATAACCCCAACATAGATACCTTTGGATCCATTCTAGTCCTTGTTCCACTACTAGCTAGGCGTTCATAGCCTTAGTGGAGGTTACCAAAATCACATTTTCTCATAAAGCTTTTAGATTTTCAATAAGGCTTTTATTTTTTTGTATTTTTCAATTGTATTTAGCTTTCCAACAAAGGTTAGGAACCAAAATTATCTAGGTGTTTAGGATTTTTTTCAAGTGTTTTATTTTCAATACAACCATCCTTAGTTTTAGACTTCATCCAAGGCAATAATGTTTATAGACACTAGACAACTACACATAGTTTTAAATAACCAAATGCCTTGGGACCCCCTAAAAACACCCTAAACCTTATTAATCCCTAAAAAACCCTCTTAACCTAACTAAATCACTATTTTTCTAGTCACATAATATTATTCAAAAACACTATTTGAAATTACTATTCACTATCACTATTCACTGTGGGACCCATTATCACTATTCATGATGACATGGAAAGTGACATGGCATGTGACATGGCAAGTTACATGGTAAGTGACATGGAAGGTAATATATTAAGTGACATGGCTTAGAAATGATGTGGCTTGATGTGGGACATCATACCCCACTTGGGACCCTTTCCCAATGTGCTTAATGACCTCATTTAAGATTCATAAGGCCCCCCCTTGAAATATGGTGAATTTCCCATTAAGGGGCCATCATTCAACATATATTTTGACTTCACACACGAAATTAGCCTTCAAAAAGAGATATCTACATATTTAAAGACAAAAGACACCCATTTTTGACTTCTTAGCCCAAATGGGAGACTCACCAACCCAAATGGGAATCCCCACCAACCTCATCTTTGACTATTCATGCACCACATGGAAAATGGTGCCACATTTGGTGTGCTGCCTATTTAAGTTCTTGGCTGAAGATAAGAAAGGGTGATGAATATTATTTAAGCCTCATTCAAATGCATGTGCAAGGTGGGAGACTCATCACCCCAAATGGGAATCCCACCAACCTCATCCTTGACTTATTTATGATCCCCATTTGGAATAATTCTCCACATTTCACTATCCCCCTCTTTTTGTATGTTTATTAAAATCAAATTCTATAAATACTCCCCCTCTCCTTCACCCAAGGGAAGAGTGAAAAGTTAGTCTTTAGTTATTGACATCTTGTTATAGGTTTATTTGAAGGAGTTCATCATCATCTTGGAGGAGAAAATATCAAAGAAATGAAACTCTACCAAAATTACCTCAAGTTCCATAAAAAACATCTTCATCAACCATCTTCATCAAGCATAAAGGTAACTTTTGTTTTCTTTCTTGTATTCCATTTCTTTCATTTCTTGGCCTTCTTCTTTCCTTGACCTCACACATTCATCCCTTTTTATTCTTCTAGTCTAATCCCTTTAACTCCATACCCTCTTATCCATTTACTTATTTTTCCATTCACCCTTTATCTCCTTCTTACCGCTTTGACCATTTACCCCTTTTACCTCTTTGCCATCTTGACCTCTTCACCTCATAATCTATTTTACCATTTATCTTCCCTTTCTTGACTATCATTTACTCATTTAAACATTTACCAACTTAATAAAAAACTTATCATTTCCTTTTGGCTCTTGTCATAAACCAAACCAAAACCACCATTTTTCCTTAACCAATTTTCAACATTAGTGTAACTGAACTAGTTGCTTTATTTTGGTTAACATAGCAAAGCATTTAATTATCTTATATTAAATTCAATTGTTTTATGGTTTTAATTTTAGTTTATTATAATTTAATGAAATAATACATTTATTTTATCATCTCAACTAAATGTTTAAATTAGGTGGATTAATAGCCTCCTAAAAGGCTTTCGCTTCTAGGATCTAGCTCACGCTAGGCAATCCACCCATCTACTTGTCTAACAAACAAGTTTCTTTTAGTGTTTTCTTATTTACAGGTCATCCTCCCAAGTCAAAGAGGATCTCTCTATAATCACTTCAATTCAACACATGTACTTTAACAAGTTCTCTTCCACACCCTTCATCGCAAGTTTCTTCTTTTCACACTTAGGAAAAATAAAAAATTAGATAGAAACATTTTGGCACGCTCGGTGGGACCCTTGAGTTTTTTTGGGTTCATTAGTTATTTGAAGAAATTTAGTTGCATTAGTAAAATGGAATTTATATGTAGTTTAATTTCTAAAAATTAATCATTCGTCTCTTACAAAATGCAAGTTTTAGATTCTTTTATTTAGAAAAAAAGAAATAAAAAGATCAATCATACTAGGGATAGGTTGCATTTTCATTATGCATTAAGTGCATTTTTAGTTATTCCTTGTTTTAATGAAAAGACACCAAAAAATTATTTTGGGTTAAAATCAAATGCATCCTTTATTTTGCATGTTTAATGATTAACTCACCTAGATTAGTTAAGCACATTATGAATTAATTGTAGCATACATATGTTACACTACCAAACCACTTGCAAAAAATAAACATCAAAACTTACTTGGGACAAGGTGCATTGAGATTTCATCACCCTTTGGATCACCTTACCCTACCCAACAATCCCACTTGGATTTCATCACCAAGGGGAAGACCCACTCTATTCTCTGGTGGAGTATAAAATCTAGAGAAATGGTATATATTGGCTAAGTGGCCCAACTCGACTTTGGTTTTGTGCAGTGTAGGGAGCAAGCCTCGAGTACCAAGCCATGTACCCAATATAATGCATATTCTTTAAGAACCAAAACTTAACCCAAAACCATCTTTAGATAGCTCTTCTAGTACCTAACTCATAAGCCAATTTTCCCTTTCATACTCTTTAAGTCATAAGCTAAAAGTTATTTAAAATAAATACTAGGATTAATTGTGCTTTTAGTGTGTGCTTTGTTTAATTTAGGATTTTCTTTGTTTGATCATTATTTGAGGTGAGAGGTTCATTATCCATTTCTAAATTTATCATATGGTCTTAACCAAACAATAAGTGAAAAACCAAAATAACCAACCACCATCTTCTTCTTTGTCCTCATCCATGGATTATACCTCAAACATTGATAGATCACCCCATGCTTCACTGTAATATTCTCCCCCACCCACAGTGCCCCCAACAGTCCCTGAAGATGATCTAGATTTTATCACCTTTCTAGACAACAATCTAGTTATTTTACAACACTATCTTAATACCTTATGCTACTATAATTCAACAACTTCAGTTCCTCCCATGGATCCACCCTATGGTATGCCATACCACCTCATGATTGATGTTACATCAGTCCACCCTTCTGTTAGCCAAGCCTCATATTCTACCATTGGTCCATATACCACCACAAATCAAACACCTATTACCCCAAGTAATACCTCTAACATTGGCTCAAATTTACCCCTTATCACTTCTACCCTTTTTAATCAATGTAGTGTCTTCCACACTCACTTCTACCATTCCCTTTAGCTTAACCAATATATCAACCTCAACCCTCTTTCAAAACTTGGTACTCTCCATACCACAAACACTTTCCCCTATTAGCACTAGGGTCACTACCCATTAACAACCCATAAACACTTTATCATTACCAACCCAAACCATGCCCCCATCAACCAACCCAAATGTACCCCTAAACCAACCATTATTAGTTCCTGTACAAGCCGCCATGGCCTCCTATCAATATATCCCCAATCCATTGGGATATATTGCACCTTCCATCCAACCCTTAATTCCTATCAATCTTGCTACGACACTATCCCAACCTCAAATTACCACATACTATTATATGCCCACTTTTATACCTCCTACCACATACAAATTCATAGCTACAACCCAACCTCAGAAAAACTTACCATTGAATTATGTAGCTACCCAACCCCAACCAGACCTGATCAGGATGCTTGTAGATAAGATGGTCCAACTTGAATTATCTATCTCTAGGTCCCATAATCTTTTATCCTATGACCAAATCTTCAACTAACCTATCAACCCTTCTATCTTGATTCATGCTTATCCTCCTCAATGGGATCTCTCAACAACATTTGAGTGTGTTTGATAATTCTTGTTACTTGATTGCCTATGATGATACCCTCCTTCTTTGAACCTTCCCTATGTCTTTATCAGGGCTCACCTTGGATTGGTATAGTTCCCTTCCTAGGCATTCTATCTTTTCATCTTCCTAACTCACTCAAATTTTCTTAAAACATTTTTGTATCGATATATCGAAGAAGGTCTCCATAACCAACTTCTATTCCATCAGGTAGTTTGATGATGAATCAATTACCGACTTTGTTGCATGAAGGCATTCCCTCATTAATCAATTATCCTTTTCACTACCCCAAATAAAACTCATTGAAAATTTCTCTAAGGGATGCACAAAACACATTGCTCGCATCCTTCAAGTGTAAACATTTAGAACATTTGATGATGCATTCACAATGGCGTGCAAACTTGAAAACTGAGCCATAGATGAGGGTAAATTGAAATTGTGAAATAAAAATTACACTTTTAAACCCAATGACCCCTCTTCCACTAAAATAACCAACCAACCCAATTATAAATCCAAAACATATACAAATGTGATTGTCTTGAAAACTGCCCCACCTCCATCCATTAACCAACCACATCAAAACACACCTTCTAATACTTCTTACCCACCAAATCGAAATCAAAACCAAGTTACCACTAAAAAATTTACCCCTATAGGAGAATATTATGCCTCTATGTTGGATGAATTTTTAAAATACAATGTTATTCAACTTCCACTAATCAAGCCACCTCAACAATTTGACCCCTCTCACCCTATGCTTAGGTGGTACAACAAAAATGACCATTGTGCTTTACATCAGGTCATCAGACATGAAATAAACTAGTGTAACACTTTTAAAAGTCTTGTTTAAAACTTGATTGATAATGATAAATTGACATTTGACAACCCTAACTCACCCCCAACCATTCTATTAATATTTTTTGAAAACCATTCCCTAACCATCCTCCACCTACGCAAACCCATGACAATCAATTTGAACCATCTTCATCTCATGAGACACACACAATCAACATCATCATAAATGAGCCCATGGAGGATGAGCCTCATATTCCCATTTAATCTTCACCAACCTCACCTATAGAAGAAGCAAATTCACCTCTTATCCCTTTGAAGACCCAAGTAGAAGGATCTATAGCCCCCACTTCTTTGCTTGATAAAACTATATCCATGACCATCTCTCCTTTCACAGAACCAACCATTTATTTAACCACCCCTTCCTCTACCCCACCAAATTAAATGGTAGAACTCCCTTCTTCTCCTTTGGATACCCTAGTAAAGGAAAGAACTAGGACCATACCTACACCCTCAATCAAACAAACATCCCCTCTCTCAATCACTCCACAAGTAACCATTATTTTGGAACCTTCTATCTCAAGTAAAGATGAAGGAATCATCCCCTCTTCTTCATCCAAAGGCTTGACATTTGAAAAAATAGATCAAGGAACTAAACCCATTTATAATCCCTTTTCTTGGTTAGTGCAAATTTTGGAATTTACCTCATAACCCAACCTAGATAGAGCTACTTTCTAGCATCATTTGGGGCTCCCATACCAAAATAGAGCCAAACCCTTGACTTCATGAGCATACACTTTCCAACCTATTACCACCCCATCATCAAACATTTATTACCCACCTCCACCTATATCAACTCATAATCTTCTATCTAAACTAACCAAGAATTTGGGTATCCTTCCCATACCTAGCATCACCCATCCCCTCATCAAATTAGACCTAACCCCCTCTAGGCCACCTAACAAACCACCAACCAAGATGGACCAAAGGGTGAAAATACCTAAACCTCATCCTTGAGCTTAACCTATGCCACCTCCTTCTTATTTTCCATTTATTTTGGGACCTCGCCCTTCCACCATCCTAGTCACTTATTTTGCTTTAATTAAACCAATGCCCTTTTGTATGCCTACCCCTCCACCACCTACATTATCAAAATTTCCATCATTCTTAGCTAATTTACCCCCCTCTACTTTTCCTCCTATTATTAACCCCTCATCCTCTACTTTAAAACCATCTACCTTTAACCTGATCATAGCTAAGCCAACCCAACCTAAGCCATTTACCAAAATTGCCCAACCACCAACCCTCTCTAAGGTTAAGACCATGCCTAGGAAGGTTCTTATTTCCTCGATGAGCAAGTCATTACCTTCAACACCTCTGAAGGAATATTAATCTATTATTTTACATAGGCTATTGAAAACCTCCTCCATTAAACTTCCACCTATTAATCCATTCACCCCTTCTAACACCAAATCCTCTTGGTTTGATGATACTCAGATTTGTGGATACCATAGGACACCAAAACATAACATGGAGAACTGCAAAGCTCTCCAAGCTCTTGTTTATCACTTATATGAGGATGATTATCTATTATAAAATGAACCACTTTCACCTACCTTACTAACCTAACTACCAACCCAACCAATTGAACCACTATCCCAACCTACACCTACTTCCTCACTCTCATCTATAGGTAAGGGTGAGGAACCAAAATAGTCACCTAGTCCAACTAAGCCTATTATCCATACTATCCACATGATTACCTAATCTTGGGCTCAATAAAGGGGTAAATGAAGAGCCAAATCATCTATTTCATGGAATTATTCTTCATATTCTCAATCTTCTAACCAAGTTCAAACACCAATGTCCATGTCATCACCAAGACCCCAAGTGTTCATCCTTAATGCTCTTCCCAATAACTATTTTACATCTATTCAACAAACTATATTGAAGTAGCTTCATAAAGAATCAATGAAGATGAGCCTTTATGACCTGATCAACATCCTTCCCCAACATTTCTAGGCATTAATAGACACCTTACAATCCATTGAGGTTTAGCCAGATGACCCTTAACCTCTTGTGTCCTTTATTAGAGCCCTTCAACATTCTACCATCGCCACCTTCCAAGATTCTAAGATAAATACAACCCATTTGGAGGAGTTTGATCCTCCTCTCTTTCTCACTACATACATAAATCACATTCATGTCAAAAGGGTTATGGTTGATGGAGGTGCTAGCATTAACATAATCTCCTCCCATGCTTTTGATCAGCTATATTTACCAAAGAACATCATGGCCAAAATCACAACCATCCTTCACTCCTTTAATGATACCATGGTTATTACTTTGGGGACCATTGTTATTCAAATACACTTAGGACCTCACACCATCCCTAAGCTATTTTATTTTTTGGAGGGTGAATTTCAATATAACATTCTACTCATATGCCCTTGGATCTAAGATATGAGTTACATCCCCCCCACTTTACACCATTACATCAAATTTAAACATGAAGGTAAATTTATAACCATCAAGGTTGATCCCAGTCCTTTTACATCTTGAAACATGACCTATAGGCCTAATGATGTCCTTCCACCTTCATCTCCCTTACAACCAATCAACCCCATTAACACAAATGCACCATCAACTTCAACCTATAGTTCCTCTACTATCACCAATGATGAATCCTCATCTAGTGCCTCTATATCTTCTTCCCAAATCCCTATTCAGGACTCCTTCACACAAACTTTCCAACATCTCTCTCTCTTAGGGAATACCAACTTTTAACATTAGATGCCTTGCCCCTTCTTATGACCTCAACATAGGAACCCTTGTCCCCTTTGGACTTCAAAACAATCAAACATATTTTATCTATGGGGGCCTCGATCGACCACTCCTTGCTCCTATCACCACCCCATATATTCAACTTTTCACTTCTAATTTTTCATATCTAAGCAATCCAACCTTTGTCAAAACCTATCTTCATTACTTTTCTTGAAAAGGATTTGGTATGGGCCTTTACGAAAAATCACCTCATGAATTTCCCATTATCAAAACTCAAAAACCTCATGAGTTCTTTAGGCTTGGGTTTGAACCACTAAAAGAGCCCACCTCACCAAAACCTACTGCTACCCCCACGAAAGAAAGTCTATCCTCACCTAGTCTATCTTCCCAATCTGAGGACTCTAACATTATTCATTCCTACTTTTTTTGGGATCAATACCATTAGTTTATGCCCACTAACCTATCAACAAGGTGGCCAAACCAAAACCTTTCCTCTCATCCATCCTAAAATTATCAACCATGATTCACACACCATTCATACCATTCAACATCAAGATGATGATTCCATCCTCACCTACTTTAGTGTAAGAGATTCTTCTATCCATAAATCTCTCCCTCCTAATAACCAAACCATGCTTAATGAATCAACTATCGATGTTAACCTAAGGACCTAGGAGGATCCTCGTATCATTAAACTAGGCCAATCCTTAAATCCAAACAAGTAGCAAGATTATCTCACCTTCCTTTGAGACTATAACATCACATTTACATAGTCTTATCAGGATATGCCTAGGATTGAACCCTCCATCACTCTCCATAACCTAGTTACCCATCACGAGGCTAAGCCGGTATGATAAAAGATTCATAAAATGCACCCTTATATATCTCTTCTCATCAAGGAAGAACTTAAACATCTTTTGTTGAACAACTTCATTAAACCCATTTACTATCCATAATGGGTCTCTAATATTGTGCCTATTACCAAATACACATCCACGAGGGGACTCCACCTTTGTGTGGGTTTCTATGACCTTAACCTTGCATACCCTAAAGATGATTTTCCTTTACCTAACCTTGACCAACTAGTTGAACTTACCATGGGCCACAAGATGTTATCCCTTATGGATGGTTTTTAAGGATATAATCAAATCTTAATCACCTCTTTAGATCAACATAAAACTACTTTCATTACTCCTTGGGGAACCTTCTGCTATTGAGTCATGACTTTTGGTTTAAAAAATGTAAGAGAAACTTATCAACGATCCATGACCTATATATTTTATGACCTTATCCATAAGATTGCATAGGATTATGTGGATGATCTCCTCAAAAAATCCAAGCATTGAGAGGACCATTTACCTATTCTTACTATCATTTTTATTGACTAATCCAATTCCATGTCTAGCTCAATACCAAAAAATGCATTTTTAGGGTTATTTTTGGAAAGATTCTTGGATTTATAATCTCTTTTCATGGAATAAAAGTACACCTTAATAAATTTAGATAAATTTTGGACATGCCTCCTACAACTAACCTTAAGCAACTACATAGCTTGTAAGAAAAACTTCAATCCATTCATCATTTCATTTCCTAACTTTCAAATTGGTGCAAACCTTTCCATCACCTTCTAAATAAGGATGTCTCTTTCAAATGGAATGGTGATTGTCAAAAGGCCTTTTATTCTCTCAAATAGTACCTTTTATCACCACCTATCCTCATCCCTCCTAAGGATGACCACCCATTTTACCTATATATCACTACTACCGACCATTCCCTATGGCCAATGTTGGCTCACCAAGATGAAAAAAAAAAGAGTAAGCCATATAATACATTAGCTAAATTCTTATATAATACAAGACTAAATATACACATAATAAGAAAATTTTCTTAGCATTGACCTTCATGGCCACCAAACTCCACGACTACCTTCTTAACCATAAAACCTATGTCATCACTAGTATCAACCCACTCAAGTACATGCACTCTAAACCATACCAAAATTAGCATATGGATAAGTGGCTCATGCTCTTAGCTAAATTAAACCTTTAATTTCTCCAATATAATTTTATTAAAGGGTAGGTCATTGATGATCAATTGGCCAAATCTCATTTACCAAATAGCTAACCACCTCCTTTTTCCTTTTCAAACGAAGCTATCATGACTCTTTTTCAAGAGGATGGAATAACCTACCAAACGACCATGTTTTTCAATGGATCAAAGTGATAAAAAGGAGGGGGTGATAGAGTTATTCTCATTCCTCTCGATGGTGAACCCCTTCCTCTCTCCTTCATACTTGATTTTGAGTGCACCAATAATATGGCTGAGTATGAAGCCCTAGTGATTGGTCTCCAAATTTCTCTAGCCTTAGGAATTAATAAAATCCATGTCTTCAATGATTCCCAACTTGTGGTCAACTATTTAAATGGATCCTATCAATGTAAGAATTATGTTTTGCAAAAATATAAACTTTTAGTTGAAAATTTCTTAACATCATTTGAATATTACCTGATATAATCTATTCCCTGATCTACCAACAAATTCATGGATACAATGGCATATCTTACTTCCTAGGTCCCTTCTCAACCTTCCAATTCCAAAATATTTATCACCATACATAATTTTAACACACCCTCTTATACCCAATCTGATCTCCCTACCATTTATAATATAGAGGAATCCTCACCTGAAATTTGGTATGACCAAACTCTTAACTACCTTAACTTAGGCATTGTTCCCCCCAACCTCTCTAAAAATTCCAAAAGAGACTTTATTCATAATACATCTTGTTACACCATCCTAGGGAGAATCCTTTACAAACATGGTTTCAACGGTCTCCTTCTGCATAGCCTACGTAGGCATGAAGCTTCCCATGCCATCAAGGAAACACATGATGGGATATGTGGGGGACACTTTAGTGGCCTAGCGGTCTCTAAATGTATCCTTAAACTTGGATACTATTGTCCCAAACTCAACCAAAACTATTGTGATTATGTCAATAAGTTGTGTAAAATGTCAAAAACACGTTAATTTACATCACACACTAGCCAATAGTCTATAGGTATCTAAGGACTTATAGGCTTTCTCTCAATGGGGGCTCAATCTCATTAGGAAAATTAACCCCCATTATTCATAGTGGAATAACTTCATCATCATAGCCATTGAATATTTCACCAAGTGGGTAGAAGCTATCCCTTTTATCTCAACCAAAGTGAAGAAGATTGTTGACTTTATCAACCATCATATCATTTGTCACTTTGGTGTTCTTCATAAGATCATCATGATAATGGAAAATCTTTCAAAAAATGTAGGTCCAAGGGATATGTGATACATTTGGACTCAAGTTAAGCTTTTCCTCACCTTACCATCCACAAGCAAATAGATAAGTGGTAGCCTCTAATAAAATCCTTAACAAAATGCTCACCAAAGATGTTAGTGCTTTAGGTCAGGATTATCACTTGCACATCCCATTCTCTTTATGGGCCAATCATACTAGCATTAAAACCTCTACAGGTGATAACCCTTTTTATTTAGTCTTTATAATAGAGGTAGTCTTATCGTTTGAGGTCCAAATCCCCTCTCTCTACATATCTTTGCAAGAGCTTATTTTTTAGGAAGATTTTCTTCAACACTATTTGGCTCAACTTGAGCTATTTGATGAACATCATTTAGCAGCCCTCACCCACCTTTTCATCTATCAAGAGAATATCAAATGTGCTTATAACAAGCACCTCAAATAATAGGAATTAAATATCGATGACCTCATCCTAAAAGAAAACCAACACGTGACCAACGTGGAAAAGAGTAAATGAGGCAAGTTTGTTTTCAATTAGCTTGGACCCTACATCATTACCCATAAGTATGGATCAGGAGCTTATCATTTGTGCTCTTTTAAAGGCATACCATA
Source organism: Torreya grandis (assembly GCA_037957365.1). Classification (NCBI taxonomy): domain Eukaryota; kingdom Viridiplantae; phylum Streptophyta; class Pinopsida; order Cupressales; family Taxaceae; genus Torreya; species Torreya grandis. Next base: position 457,691 of record JARHVA010003115.1, on the reverse strand, counting down.
ACTTGAGCCCCTCAATGCTTCGCATTTACATCTATTTTTTTGTTAAAGAAGGATCAAGCTCACTCCTTTTGTCTAACTTAAGCTCATCCCTTGATTATGAGATTTTAACCTTCACCCATATTTTTCCTCTCTTTCTGAGGATAATTGATTACAATATAGAACCATGTGATTAACCATCATAGCCTAATCCTAAATATGGGTACCATGGCTCTATCCATAACATGTTTCTCATGGATACTTCTCATTTCTAACAAGATGGAATCCCATGGTCATTATCTCTCAAAACCACACCTTTTCACATATCATTTACCTTCTTGTGTTAAAGATTTTCCCTCATAAAGGTAAACCTCTAAACCTAATTAGACTTGTCCATGACTAAACACATTGCATCCAGACATAATTTGGATGCCAAAATGCTACTTGGGTTAATATCTTAAGCATTACAAGCTATTCCCTCAAAGGATAGCTTCTTAAAAACAAAATAAAAATTTCCAAATGCAAGGTGAGCTACTCCCTCAAAGAATAGCTATCAAGAACATTAAACAAAGACAATAATCTTAGACCACTCCCTTAAAGGATGGCTAAGTTAACTTTGTCAAAAGTAGAGCAATTATTTGGAATCTTCCTGCATCGATCAACATCCCATATACAAAAAATAAAGCAAAAGACCCACTATCACAACAAATTCTAAATCCATAATCAACTCTCAAATAGTATAATAAGTTAGAAGCTACAATCAATTTTCACATATAGAATTCTTGCATTGATTAGTCTACATCTAATATATGACATGGACTTATCAGTTACCATTCTTAGGTCATCTATAGAAGGGGAAAACTAATTCACATGAGGCTATCATGCATATCATCAATTACCCTTCATACCACCCATCACCCATCTTCCCTTTAAACTATTAATAAATCAATACATTTAGAGCTTACTTGACATCCTTTGATCAATAAACTTTTTTTATCAACTAATAACCATTCATGCATAGTTTTTGAAGGGATTATATTCATTAAGCCAATCCCAATTAAAGTCTATTTTCAATCCTTGACAAAAATAAAGCATCATTCCCTATTCTCATCTTACTATGCTTGGTTGATGTTTTCATCATGACTTTCACCATCCAGTGTTGAAACAATAATTATCATTATTTTTACATTAAGCAAGAATACAATAACCATAACCATATCACCCATAATCATAACCATAACATTTATAGGTATGCACATAACCTTAATCATGATAACATTCAATCAATGACATCTAATGCATTTTGTACATGTTTACAAAAAAACTTTGCAATATTTTATTTAGGGTGTGAGGAGTTGCACGACACATACATAGTCCTCATATTACACACACATTGCTTAATGCACATGCATACATTATTTTCCTACCTAAGCATCAAAATAATTATCTGGTGAATCTAGATTTATGTTCATCCATCCTTCTACTTGATTACTCCCTAAACTACCATTTGCGGCATTTCCTATCTCAGCAATTGCTAAAGGGTATACTCTATTCTCCTCTCCCATAATCATCCCCATAAGATGAGAATCATAATTTGCTTTGGGTCTTTCACCTTACTCACATATCACAACCATTGCATCCTTTTGATCTGGTGTTCTATTTGCATATGTACCACTAGTTGTTACCTCTTTGTAAATCCCCTTAGATAGTGAGGGTTCCCTCCATAGATAGGCTGATGGTCATGTTCTCCAACCCTATATCTTACACAGTGAAATTCTTGCCTTCTTCACTACTATGGAGATTTTAGGCTCAATATCAAGCCATGTGTGTCTTTCCCTTTGTTGTTGACCTAATAGTACTTCCATTATCACCATTACATGTAGTATCCAATAGATTTAGACATTCACCATATTGATTATTTTGGGTCATGGGGGTTGCTGATTATCTCCACCATTATTTCCATTATTTAACATCTTCAACCTTGTGTAGTTCTATACACTCTCTATGACCTGTAAAACCAAATAAATCAAGGATATACATTCATCCTTATAATTATTCTTTAAATAGAATACTTGACCATGCTTCCTCATCGACATGAATCTCCATTCCACTAACTGGGAAGGTCATATGATGTCATTAATTCCCTTGAATAGTCTTCCCACTTGAAATGGTCTTGTCTACTTACCTTTTCATATGGACACATCACCCTCAAATTTATTGGTCATCTCAATAAATCCATTATACACTATCATGATATATTTTTGTTGTCTTTATCATCTGATCCACATATTATTTCCTTCCTTTCATGGTCATTTACATCATTGTCACCTTTAGCCTAGTTTATGTAAATTGGCTTCCAACCATGGGCTGCTATAATGATCATGCCTTCACAACTACCATTGTTGCTAGTGGTGGTAACTCCTAAATGCTTACTATTGTAGAAACTCTTCCATTAGAGGTAGGCCACCATGAATTCATGACAAGACATTCACCTTCTTATCCCCTCTACCATCCTTTTACTACCAACCCATTTCCATAGGCTCTAAACATTAGACCCCAATTATTGGTAGTGGTTTCTTGAACATGGAATTATTTTCTTTTATGCCAACTAAGCATTCATCTATGGTATGGGAATGATCAACTTCTCCAACTATATAACCACTATCTTGGAACATGTAGCTCCCTACTACCAGGGCCTCTTCTAAGTGGAACCCTAAGTCATCAGTTCCAAGGAACTGGGATAGAGGATGCAAACATGGCTGCCTTTCACCTGGCCTACCCATGTAGCTCTTGGGTCAGGTATGATTTATCCTCTATCATTCACCACCCTACTAATTTTATAACTTATAAAATCTACTTTACTGTCAAAGAAATTATTTGTAGGTCATCACTTCACTACTACCCTTAAAACTCAACTCTTAGCGGTGATGAACCTTGGCCAAAGCAACTATGTAAATCCAGATAGACACCCACCTCCTAAAAATCAGCTCATAGTGATATATGCCAGTGCTATGCTTATACCCCCAAATAATTTTAGAAGGTGTAACTTCCTCATGAAGGTACCTCTTCTTTGGCTTAGCTTCATCGTGAGATATTTGTAATGCTTAGCCTTTTACTACCCACTTATTTATCCTAACCTATCTATCCATGTCTTCTTATCCTAATGCATGTGGGATTACTATGGTGACTATTCACTAATCTACACCATACACCTTCACCAAAATCCAAATCCTCTATCAGCCCAAACCAACCCACTTATTTATCTTACCCTTGTTGAACTACATTGGCTTGATGTCCATGAACTATGTAGGTGTTACTTCATTTTTAAGGGCATCTTCACCACTAATAACTAATTCTCATCCCCTTTTTATTCTCACTTATTTCCACCAATAACAATGCCCTCTTACTTAGGGTGTCCTACATCAAGGAAGCTTTGAGTTATTTCTTAAACTTCCTTATATTTTAACACCATCAAATACTTCTTAAGTTTTTCCCCCATTGCTGAAAAAACTACATCAGCCTGATGTCTTTTTGGACTATGGAGGTAGAGATCAGTTACTAAGGTCAGCTCAAATGCATCCTTTATTTTATTTTACCTTCTCACCTAAATTCTCTTCCTCCACTTCTCTACTTAAATCCTTACTTCCTCTCTCCCATCAGCTTGTCAATCTATTTTAACCACTTTTCTAGCTTATCAATCTCTTTTAACACAAGGGTTGACAACCTTCCTCATTGGCCCCTCTTATCTCCCATAAAACCACCACCTACTCTACCTCGCTAGCCTCACCTTCACCTTTCCTTTTTCATACTTAATATCTCACTCCTTCACCCACTTTTCATGTTTTTGGTCTCTCTCTCCACTTATTACCAACCTTATCCTTTATCCCCTTCAACTTCTTTCACTATCCTTATCATCTCTCCTCACCCTTGGCTATTTGTCATACCCTCTTTATCACTCTCTTTTCCTCACCAATTCCACATCATACTATGCATCTTTCAAGCTTTCTATTTCTTCTATTATTGCACTTTTTATTTATGTGTACCACCACTCTCTTCCATTTCACCACTCTTCCCATAGTACCCATTTTCTAATCTTCTTATTTGTTTTCCCCCATCTTTTCATCCTTTTTATCTTCTTTTTTTCCTCCAAAAATAGATTCTACCTACGTATTTATACTTGAGAAGCCTTCCATAATTGCCTCTTTTCTTCTTCTCAGTTTTTGCCTTTTAACCTTTATATTCCCCTTTTCCTCTTTCCATCTCGGTATTCACTTGTCTTTTACATATATGTGAGTATCCATGCTTTGTATCCCTTCTTCAATTCTTCATTTTTCTTCTTATCATCCCTGATCTTCATCCCTTATTTTCATCTCATGCACTTTTCTTGTGTTTCCCTATTTCTTCACAACCTCACCACTTTTCAACTTGTCAACCTCTTTAAACAAGTTAATTGATGCATACCTTATCTCTTTAGCTTCTTCTTCACCCATACTTCACTCCCCCTTGTTTTTCTTAATCCCTTCCCATTTTCCATCCCATTCTCATCTCCAAAACCACCATCTAATTTGCTTCATTACCTATCATCATCCATGCTTACATGGTCAAGATACCACCTGCTTCTTCACTCTCCTATCATCCTTTTTATGTCCTCATTTCACTCCTTTTTCCTCATATTTCTTTTCTTCTATTTATTACCTTGTTTTTCAATTTCATCACCAAACTATTTTCTCCTTGGTCTATTTTTAGACTTATTTTCAAACCCTTCATAGAATCCCATATTTACCATCCTCCCCTTACCCTTCATTATCATTACACTTCTCTCCCCATCCTTTTGAAAATTTCACTCTATCATTATTTAGTACATCCCTCAACCCCCCATCATCTACCTCTTATTTTTCTTCTCTTTTCTCCATTTTATTTCCTTCCTTTATATATATATGTCTATGCCTGGCTCCTTCCATCCTTATCCACCTTCATATTTATCTTTAAACTCATTATTCTCTTTTCATCCATGTCTTAGTCCACATTCACCTCACCCCTTATTGGATCTCCCTTATTTTATCCATTTCAACCTCCACCTCTTTAGAAATGATCACTAGTTGTGCCAATTCTACGTACATCTCATTGTCTACTTCATCATGTCCTCTATGCCCTTGTTTTAATGCAAAAAATCCAAAACCTACTCCCTTATTTAATTAATATTAATATTATTCACCTCTTTATATATTCTAAAACCCCTTAGAGTCTTTCTCTGAATTTTCTCAAAACTCAGCACTTACTTATTTTGGGGCCCCATTGGCTCAAGGGTTAAAGGTTTAAATCTTTACCACTTCTCATTTACACAATCTACTACTTTTCTTCCCTAAATCATTGAATAATACCCTTCCATATCCTGTTGATGATATTGTTGTGGAGTGTGCACAATGTTAGCTTATTTAGAATGTGATGAAAGAACCCATTAGATCATTGTGGTAATTTGATTAGTGCCAAATTTTTTAAAGCCTAGTAAATCATATCTCTCCCTTTTATTTTCTTTAAAATGGTGGAAAAAATTTCATGATTGAACTTGCTTATCTATGGCTACAAATTCCTTTTGCATAGTTGAAGCAATTATCTAATTGCCTCCTAGGTAATCTCATCTATCATTTTTACCAAACCAAATAGAAACTATTTGATCACCATATTTTCCACCCTTTGGTGCTTCCTTTTCTCTAATGTCCTTCAACTAGACCTAATTGCATGATATTAAATTATGGAAACCAAGTTAACCAATACTCCCCACCTTAGTAGAACTACATTAAGCCTAAAGTTCATTTTAGACATCATGTCCATGGAACTATGTAGATGGCATCAACTTGCCTAGGGCATATGGAGTCTACTCAGCCATCCCATTCCAACCAACTAACCCACTTGCCCATACCAACCTTGATATTCACCCCTTTTGATCCAGACCATTAACATGTTTTGTGATGAATTTTGACCACATTGAATAACCTTTCCATGTTGAAAGTTTAAACTTTTACACCACTTCATGCATGACCTAACTAATTATATTATTTTGTAGGAGAAATTCCTACCCTAGATACCTATAAACAACACTGACCCTACTTAGGAGCCTTGATAAGACTAGCCTAATTAGCTATGACCAACACTGGGGATCAATTATCGTGTCATTTATCATAGGACCTAATTTTATTATTAACAACATTGGTATATTTAATATTTTCATAATCTTGGCTATCAAACTTAGTTTCATTTTATAAACCCATTTGCATTTCACATGCCCAGCTACCTTGTGGCACCACCTGGTGCCTCCCCACCAACTACTTATCAAACTTACACCTGATTTGACCTTTCTTCATCAACTATAAATTTGAGTGGGAACACCTCCTCCCATACTCAAGGCACCATGACCTTTGACCAAGTGATTCATTTTTGTTCTATAGCTTGTTAATTCAAAGTTATATAACAAAAAAGGGCAAAATGTAGACACTATAAAATTGCACACTTATAGTTTTAAATAAATAAATGCCTCAAGACCCCCTAAACCATCTTAATCCCTAATAAATCCCTCTTAACCTAACCAAAACACTATTTTTCTAGTCACACAATATTATTTAAAAACACTATTCAAAAGTACTATTCACTATGGGACCCACTATCACTATTCATGATGACATGGCAAGTGACATGGCTTAGAAATAATGTGGCTTGATGTGGGACATCATACCCCACCTGGGACCCTTTCCTAATGTTCTTAATGAACTCATTTAATTATCATAACCCCCCCTTGAAATATGGAAAATTTCTCCTTAAGGTGCCATCATTTAACATATATTTTTCCTTTACATATGAAAGTAGCCTTCAAAAAGAAATAAATACCTCTTTAAAGATAAAGGGCACCCAATTTTGAATTTTTAGCCCAAATGGGAGACTCACCCACCCAAATGGGAATCCCCACCAACCTCATCTTTGACTATTGATGCACCACATTTTTTGTGCCACATCTTTAAGTTCTTGGATGAAGACAAGAAAGGGTGGTGAAAAGTCTTTAAGCCTCATTCAAACCCATGTGCAAGGTGGGAGACTCACCAAACCAAATGGGAATCCCACCACCTCATCCTTGACTTATTTATGAGCCCCGATTAGAAAAATTCACCACATTTCACTATTCCCCCCTTTTGTCATGTTTTTTAACATCAAATTCTATAAGTAACCCCCCCCGCTTTCCTTCACTCAAGGGGAGAGTGAAAAGTTATTATTTGGTTATTAAAATCTTGTTGCAGGTTTCTTTGAATAAGGTCATAATTTTGGAGTTCATCATCATATTAGAGGAGAAAATATCAAAGCAACAAAACTCTACCAAAATTACCTCAAGCTCCATCAACAACATCTTCATCAACCATCAAAGTAATATTTGTTTACTTTCTTGTATTCAATTTATTTCATTTCTTGGCCTTCTTCTTTCCTTGAACTCACACCTTCAGCCCATTTTCCTCTTCTCTTTTAATCCCTTTAACTCCCTAGCCTCTTATCCATTCACCCTTTATCTCCTTCTTACCACCTTGACCATTTACCACTTTTGCCTCTTTGCCATCTTGACCTCTTGACCTCATAATCCCTTTTACCATTTATATTCCCTTAATTTACTATCATTTACCCATTTAAAAATTTACCAACTCAATAAAAAACTTATCATTTCCTTTTGGCTCTTGTCATAAACTAAACCAAAACCACCATTTTACCTTAACCAATTTTCAGCATTAGTATAACTGAACTAGTTGCTTTATTTTGGTTAACTTAGCAAAGCATTTAATTCTCTTATATTAAATTCAGTTGTTTTATGGTTTTAATTTTAGTTTTTTTAAATTTAATGCAATAATACATTTATTTTATCATCTCAAATAAATGTTTAAAGTAGGTGGATTGCCAGCCTCCTAAAAAGCTTTCGCTTCTAGGATCTAGCTCACGCTAGGCAATGCACCCATCTACTTGTCTAAAAAATAAGTTTATTTTAGTGTTTTATTATTTGTAGGTCATATTACCAAGACAAATAGGAGCTCTCCATAATCACTTGGATTCAATGTGTGCACTTTAACATGTTATCTTCCACACTCTTCATCACAAGTTTCTTCTTTACACACTTGGGAAGAAACTAAAATTAGATAGAAACAATGTTCTTTAACTGCTAACATGAATTTGTTCTAATAATTCAAAATTTCACTCAAACACATTAAATATTTATTAAAATAAAACTTATATCAAAATAAGGTTTAATAATTTTAAGGAATAATTAGTCTATATATTAATCTTCAACAATTTCTCAAAACATAACATTAAGCTTAGAATTTCCAAAATCCATGATCAACCAATGTTTAATAGCCATATCCTCAGTCTTGGTTTATAAAGTTATTTTGAGAACTTAAAAGGATTTAGAGCTTGAAGACTTGTTTTGTAAAATACTTATTGAAAGTTAAAGAATAAATCAAAGAAAACAAATACACAATAAGTAAATCAATATTTAGAAACGCTATTTAAAAATAAGGGATAGGAATGAAATTAATCTAAACCTACCCACTTTAACTCTAAATAATTTTACATATTACCCCATAAATAACTCATTGGATATTGCCTAATAATTTCAAACTAAAGAATAGCAAATTTGACTTGATGACTCTTTTGAATAGCAAACAAACTCCTTCGGGGTTTGTAGCATGATTTCCAACTGTGACACAACAAGACTAAAATAAAAATCTTTTCTCTAGGATCAAATATAAATCTATTTAGTCTACCATATAACCTTCAAACATGATTTTTTATTTTTGATGTCTTCTTCTTGTAGATAGGAGTAATTGTATGTTTATATCTTCTGGATGATGCAGCTTGGCTTCCTATCTCCATTCTTAGGTACATGGATTGAAGATATAGATCTAAGATCCAATCATCTTCTTCTCAAATTATTCTTTATTTAATCAAGAATTCTAAATATGCTTCATTAATAGATTGATCATGACTTTTTTCATTGTCATTCAATAATTATATTATCAACTCAGTTGGTATGCTTGGATTGATGTCTTCATTAGGCTCTATTTGAGGTAGTACTCTATCAAAGTTTTTAGCTTCTAGATAGGTATCCAAAATTGGCAAAAACACATCATTAATTTCTTCTTGATGAAAATTTGTAATAGTAATTTTTATAAAACATTACTCAATCTCCATACAAGGTGGGGATGGACTATCAATATTTGCACAAAAACTCTCTACTTCATCCCAAAATGCCTCTTTATCACTATCAACTGAAAGGACATGAAATTCATTTGGAATCTTATCATTTGAAAAATGTTGATGACATATTTATATAATTTTGATGGAGTCATATGAAAGTTCTTGATCTATTGCACTTGCTTCATATTCATCTTTTATAGAGAATGACATCTCATTTATCCAATCAATCTCTAACTCATCTTGATTTGGGCTCTCTAGAATAGCATTGCCTTCTTGAACCTCCAAATCATTGGTGGAATCCTTAGATGAAACATCAATCTATTGTTCTATCTCATCATCTACCATCTTAATATTTTCAATTTCATTCAAGAAATAATGGTATAATCAATGCCAATGATCATCTTCTTCAAGAACATTATCCATTTCAGCAATGACTCTATGTGAGTTGTTCTCATGATTATATTCTAAATAAATATTAGCTTGTACTTGATCTATATAATCTACTTCAAGTTCTTGAGAAATATATTTCAACTCATCTTCTTTGCTTTTAAGTGTTTCAATGATGATTTTTTGTTGATCTTCAATTGAAACCCCTTTCACATCTTTAAGAACTTCATTCATCTCAGCTGTAACTTATTTTATTACTTCTTGGATTATGCTTGAATGTCCTTATTTATCTATAGATTATTTTACCTTTGGAGGTTTTGGGTTGTTATCTACTTTGGGATCAGGAGGAGTATCTTCAAGTTCATTCTCACCTTGAAATTGAAAATCAAAGGTCTCCACCATAAGAGTTGTTTAATAAGATTTAGATATCTCTAAAGATCTAGATGATCCTGTAGCATTATCTTTGTTAGTCATAATTTCAAATTTATCCAAATCATCTTGAAATGCTTCAAAAGCATTACAAAATTCTATATAATATAATATTCACCATGTTTTGTAGTGTTATGAACCCTGCAATAATTAGCTAAAGCTACATCACAAATGTTTGTTTTGGGTATATTCCTAGTTGCAGATGACTCATTATTATTTTTATTATGAAACCTATTCATAGGTCTATTAAAATTCTGATAAGAATAATTTTTGTTGGAATTCTCCCCAGTGTTACCTACCTATTTTTTTAACTCAAGAAAATCAATGCTTAGTTTTTGAACCATTTTCAATATGGAGTTATTTTCATTATTAGGTGCCTCTAAATTGTGGACTTGATTACTATTACTAGATATTGACACCATAGCTCATTTATTTTTTTAGATGGGATCTAATTTTAAAGTCATTTACCAATCCTAAGATTTGACCAAGATGAGCATGACTCAAAATCAACTAGTTTAAAACTAGAGTTTGATTTAAAGCAGACATGTTTTGATTAGCATTTGTAATGATATTCAATACAGAAAAATTAGGATTGATATTAGGAATAACATATGATAATTGACCTTGACGTTTCATTTGATCACTAATTTTCATAGATTTAGCATAGGATAAAACTAATGTATATATGACCCCAACATCTCTTTTCAAAAATAAAGAAGTCATTAGATCTAAAGCATCCTTATAAATATATAAATTGAAAGCTTAAATAGGCCTATAGAGAGCTATAGTTATAATAAACATCTTTTAAAATATATCATTAAAATCTCTAATGGTTTCATTTGAATCTCTCTTCACAATAGTGAATTATTGATATAAAACATAGGGACTGATGATCTTTCAAAATTGATCAATAAAATAATTATTGAAAACATTCTAATTAATGATGAAATATTTAAAACGATTAATAAACCAATCATATGATGCATATATAAGAGTAAAAGTAAACAATATGTAAGCAACATCTTCATGAATAACATTTAACAATCTTAAGGCAGCCTTAAAAGACTTGATGTGTTCTTTAACAATAACAATGCCTGTAAGACTAAATGAAGGTAAATATTTATTTGGATTTCTTGGTAAGTCATGTACCTAAATAGGTACATTGATATAATATATAGCTTACCAAGCCATACCTTGATGAGGATTGAATACATCTGGAAAATAGGTGAAGTAGGTTGAGATTTAGAACTCTATGTTTGCCTTTCTTCTCTTGTTTTCATATGAATTTCCAAGGAAAGAAGAGGTAGCCTTGTCTCAGACCTTGACCTAGTTCTTATTCATGGTAGTTATAGCTTGTAAACTCCAAATCCTATTCAAAATACAATCTAGAAACTTTATCTTTACAAATACAAATGATCTTCTATTCAATTCTTATAAATAAGTAGATTTTTACATTTAGATTCCTAAGTTCAAGAAAAGTTTACATAAATTCATAAAAATCTTTCAAATAATGACTATATTTAACTGTATTAGCTTAAATATGCTTCCAAACTTGTGAATATTAGTGATTTTTACACAAAATTACTATCACTAACCTTAAACACGTCAGATTCACAAAGCTTAAGCAACCTTTGCAATAATTTCACATAAATCTTCATAGAATAACTATCTCTAGCTAAATAAGCCTAAAGACTAATCTATAACCATATATATCAGTGATCTTTAAAAATTTAAGTTAATAAAAACAAAAATTTGGAAAGGATCATTTGATCTTTGAATAAAATTCATTAAAATCAACTCAAATACTTCAAATTTATAAATATTTAGCTCAAGTTCTTATTTTAGCACCAATTCCTTGTTAATTCATGTAAATGTATCACAAGGTTCATACAGTGTTGAAAACACTTCTCATTTCAAGATTTAAAGAATATTTTTTTCATGAGTTACTGGTTGTGATCTTCCTAAGATCTATGGTGGAGTAGTGGCCAAGCTATTTGACTATTTCATAAAATGATTATAGAAGTGGTTGTTGGGAGCAATTGTGGTACTAAAGCTTTGTGAAGATAAATGTTATCTTAGCTAAGTATAATGAATAATGATCAGAATATAAATTATAAACTCTAATATAACATGGATATTAAAAATGAAAAATTAAACTATAGTGATTTGATCAAAAAAGTGAGAAAAGGGTAGTGTAGGGAAGAAAAGAGAGATGTTTCTACTCTTTAGTTTAGACATCTTGAAAATGCTTTCATTTCATCAAAGACATGCATCCTCAAACCAACATATGACATGAAATTATCAAATAGTATAGATCCTATCATATACTAGGAAAATGTCTAAGGATATTTAAAAAACATGCAAATTAGAGATCATATTCACTTTAAATATTTACTTAAACAAGAAAATTACATTTGCACATATTCCAGAAAAGTAATGATATTGAAATGAATCTAACAAATTTTAGTCAACATAGAGTAAAGCTTAAGTTAAAAACTCTACATTAATACATGCACATCTAGAATTCATAAAAGCAATTCAAATCTAAAAATTAGAATAAATACTGGAGGAAGCAACCATAATAACAAATGAATAGACAAAATGAGACAATCTTCACATAATTCTCTTGCTTGTATTACTTGATCCAAAATTTACAAAATAGTTTTTCTCTCAAAACTTATTCCCTTGGTTAAAACTTCTTGGTTTTCTATGGTCCAAAACAAGATCGAGCAATTATTATCTACTATATTTAGTAACAAAGCCATAAACTTTGTATCTTTGAATACTCTACCCTCTATATCTGATGACAGGTATAATTCAACCACTTTGTAGGTCCATAAAAACTGTTAAAATGACATGTATGCCTATGTTGCATTTCCTTATCATGTTTCTTATTAAAATATGACCATTGTCACTTCAGACATGTGTCTTCATCTCATGCCCCTTGAAGATTTGATCAAATACACATTGTTGATCTATTGAACATACAATCAAATGTAGTTCATTGATATTTAATCCATACTTCCAAGATTGTGACATTTGATAGACTTGCATGCTTTTTATGTACCCTAGTTCAGCATCCATCTAGTTAACACTCTTATTACACATAGTAACCTTACATGCAATTTGGGATTCTTGACTTGTTGACTTGATTCGTATTATCAATCTCATCTACACAATATAATGCTCATTTTCAATATTTAATTTACGTGATTAAACACACACCATTAATCTATTGAATATATGATCAAATCCAAACCATTGATCCACTACACATATGATCAAACATGGGCCATTTATCTATAACCAATTCACCATGATTATGACACATATCATCACACTCAATCTCAATATCTTTGACTTATTAACTTCATGATCATCATTAGATCTCTATTTTCATGATTGAACATGTATCATCAATCTTAGATCTTGACTTATTGACCTAGTCTTCAACATAGATCATCAACTAGAATTTGTATGTGAGACTATGCACCATTGATCTTAATCCTGAGAACTTTGACTTATTGAATTTGGGTGATCACCCACATGTCATTGATCTTTGATCTAATCAAGTGAAGTTGACACTTGGCATCCCAATATTTAATTTATACCTACAAATAGTAAAATCAGAGCATAAACGATCGAGACATATAAAAACTTAGCATAAAACTTAGACTAAAGTTTTAATGAATTAATAAGCTTGATCAAAACTTAGGCTAAAATTAAACTAAGGCTAAGGTGGAATAAGGTGACCCATCAAAAAATATGAATCGATTTTAATCATGACATAGGATAAAGTAATTTAGACTAAGGTTTTTGAACATTATTTAAACTTGGATTCAATTAATAAATTAAGAATCAAAGGTTAATATAATGATTTGAAGCATAAACCCATGAATATTTATTCATTACAATGAAGATCCATTGATCCTGTAAGATGAAAACATATGGCCAAATGTTATCAACATTAGAAAAGATCAAATAAAGCTTATGTGTTAGCATGCCAATGTAAGCTAGATCAAACCATGATATTCAACAATACACTCTAATCAAGTTGAATGCCTAATCAAAAGCATAATTTGAAAATTTTGAACAAAGGTCCTCATTTTTTAGAAATGGAGGGATGTTGACCTCAACAAATTCTTACCTAGAAAAATAAAAGACCTAATCTACGAGCATATAAAACCTAACAACACTAATACGATATAACACATAATCCAAATAAAAAGAAAAGCATGTCACATATATAAACCTGATTCTTACATAAAACCCTAATGTTTTTTCTAATGTTTTACCCATCATGCAAACAAAAAAATAGTAAAATAATCCATGAACTATAAATCTCCAACAATCTCTCCTTCGATTTCCCATAAAAATCAAAGCCAAAATGAATTTCACTAACTTCATCCATCTTAATCAAGCATCATGTGAAGCTAGCATTCAATGCCAAGTACTCTAGTAGCTCTCCAACTCTCCTACTAACTTTGGAAAAATCATAAACCCTATTTTCCCTTGTTCCACCAATCAAGTTTGATAGATGGATGTAACTCACCCCAAATCTACATAATATAACATCCACACATTTAAATCACAATCCCCCACATTGCTAGCTATATTAAATAATTGCCTCAAATAAATAGAGGGTTCCAATAACATCCCAAATATTTCATCCAATTAGACCATAGTAAATAACATTTTTTTAATTGACCCATTAAATACCTTGCACCTTGCCCCCTGAACCTTTCACACATTTTTTTTGTACCTAAAATGAGGACATCTTATTCACTAGCATCTCATGTAATAATTCAGATTTAAATTAAATCAAATTCTATTGGTCCTTCCAAGACTAATAATATGCATATTCCCATGTCTCAGATTCAGTCTTATAGGTAGATTCAATGGTTAAATTTAATACCACTTATGTTTATTACACTTTATTTATTGTGTTTATTTAAAGTGATTATTGGTTTACTATTAAAGTTGTTTGGATTTACTATGGATCAATTATTATAATTTTTTTATTGGTGTTGTTGTTTAGATTCACTTTACATAAATTATTTTTAATGTAATTTCTCAATCTTATAAGTTTAATGAGGTCAATGTCTCAAATAAATTAATAGATAATATATATTTAACATTTTATATAATAACATAATAAATTATTCATAACTTAAAATTATGAAAAATAACCAACCAAATAAAACGATATAAAAAAGCATTTGATAGAGAGGAAAACTAAAGGAGAGAGTCAGTTTGACAAAGAAGGGAGGAGGAGAGCCCAAAATGACAACCATTAGTTAAAGTTTTGTTATACAAGAGGTTTTAGGAAAAATTTTAATTAGATAGTAATATTTTTTATGGAATATGTTAAGGGAATAATAGTTTCCATCCTTAGTATAGTTATACTTCATATATTCAATAACCATTGCATTAGGTTTTGATGCAAGAGCATCAATGATGGATAGGCTATCTTACATCACCCAACAATAAAGTGATGTATGTTTTATTTATTTGATTGTCATTTCATCTTGGTATGGTTATTTTAAGCTAGATTTTTGATGTTTTTATCTTCTTCCAATTTCTACTCTAGTGGATAGATCAAGTTATTACAATCAAATTTTATTACTAACACTTAGCATAGTGATTCAAAATTCAAGTTGATCAAACCCTAACTAGGTATTGGTATTTTATAATGTTTAATAGGCCTAAAACACTGATTTGGTCTATGGAGGGCTTGATCGAAGTTCTCTATGTTAATCAGGACTCGAAGCTCAATTAGGTCAGTAAAATACTTTGTTGTTTCCCACAGTGCTAGTCAGAGCTTGAATCCTAATAAAGTCTTGGAGAGTTTGAGAAAATTTTGGAATTGTAATTGGAACCTTAAATCCTAACCAAGTATTTAGTAAACCTCATGAGTGTTTGTAGTGTTTATTAGATCCTGATAGCCTGATAGGGTCTACAAAGGTTTGTAAGTGTTTGTAATGTCCAAGAACCCTGACATGGTCTTCATGAAGTATTTTAAACAATTTTTATTCATTATGAATTTATCATACCCAATATGGTCTAAGATGGAATCTAAAAGTCCTTAAGGCACAGTGGAAGGTGTAGGGTTAGTCCATTCCCTCCTTTTATAGGAAAATGATACTTTTTATTGAAAATGGGTGTTTGAAGAAGTGTGATACTACTATTTTAAAAGCATAAATTTGTAAAAGATCCAAGTATTGTTGGATCATGATGTTTCTTGATTTTCCTCCATGTCATTTATTTTTTCAAGTATTTTAATCTCTTTTGAATGAATAAAGACAATGTGTTATTGTGTTTTAGTTTGCAAGTGTCAATTTGAATCAGTCCTTGGTGTGTGTACATATGCCCAAATGAAGCATTACATAACTATAGATTATCTTTAGGTGTATACCCTATTAATTCTTGCACTAATTAGTATTAGAGCAAGGATTTTCCTATCTGAGAGAGTGTGTGGGAGAGAAAACTCTAACTGAGTCAATTGGAAAGCTATGAAAGAGAATCTTTCATTGTGAGAAGTGATGGAAAAGAGAGGTATATTTTTAGGATAGGGGAAAGACAAAGATAAAGTTGAGTTGAAGACTTGGTGGAAATGATTAGAAGAATGCAAGTAAGGTTGGATGAAATGGAAATATGGAAAAGAAGAGGAATGATGGGATCATGTGTGAGGATGAAGAAGAAAGATCTCAATAGCTTGGAGTGGAGGACATGTAAAATGAAGATAAGAGTATATTTATTAGAATTATGGCAAGAATTAGTTGTAAACAAAATAAGGAAACACCTTAGTATAATGGGAGTTTAAATCCTAAGGAGCTTGTTGATTGGATAATAGATATAGAGAGTTATTTTGACTATGAGTCTATGGAAGAGCACAAAAATGTGAATTTTTATTGCACAAAACTAAAGAGCCATTCCTATTTATGGTGGAATCATATGCAAGTTGAGAGATATATAAAATAAAGAGAAAATAAATTATTGGGACAAAATGTTATAAATTTTTAAGGCCTATTTTTTTCCTTTTTATTATCATATGTTTTTTTTTAGGAAGCTATGAAATTTGAGACAAAATGATATCAAGGACTACACTAAGGAGTTTTAAAAACTTCTATAAGATATAGACGTGTTGAGGAGGATGTAAATAAAGCTGGAAGATATGTGAATGGATTTTGTTTTTCCATATAAGATGAAATCAATATGTTGAAATTGAGAATCATGGAAGAATCCTATCAATGTGCATTGAAGGTGGAGAAGTTGTTGATAAAATGACAAGGGAACTCTATAGGTAGACTAAGGTCTTTTTAGAGGACAAATATATAATAATAATAATGTAAGAGGACAAAAAAATCCATGGTTGTGAGGAAATCAACTCATAAAATCAAAACTCAATCATGAGAAGAGGTTACTCTTATAGAGGGAGAATATACTTTGGAAGAGGTAGAGGTGGAGGCTTTCAAGGTAAGTGTTTTAAATGAAATAGGTATGATGGGGAATAAATATAATGAATGCACAAAAAATCCTTAGAATAAAAAAAATAGAGTTGAATTAACCACTCATATATCCTTTGGGGATGAAGAGAGTGTTGGGTCTCCAATACATATAGAAAAGCTAGAAAAAAGAGAGGGTATATTGATGAATAGAGTGCTATTAAAACCATCCAAGGAGGTGAATAAAATAACACAAATAAAGATTTTATTCTAGACTATTTTTAAATCTAGAGGTAAGTATTTTAGAGTTTTTATTGATGGTGATAACTCAAATAAATTGGTTTCTCAAGAGAAGGTAGAAAATATTGCACTAAAATAGTTGGTGAATCCTACACCATAAGAGATTTTGTGGTTACTTAATGGGCATAAAGTTTTGGTGAATGAGAAATGTGTGGTGATTTTTTAGATTGGTTCATATAAAGATGATGTTCTATGTGATATTATTCCCATGGACATATGTCATGTGTTGTTGGGAAGGCCATAACATTTTGATAAGAAAGTTGTGCATGAGAATAATGAACACCTACACCATAATTAAGGATGGCAAGAGATTCACATTTATTCCATTGAAAGATAAATGAGATGAGGTGGAAAATCATTTCAAAGTGATGTTGGTTTTTGGTAAAGAGGTTTTAAGGATGGCCAAGGAGGAAGAGAAATGATTTACTCTAATTTTGATGCCTATGAATTTTTTGATAGATACTAAGATAAGTGATATTCCTATGGAAATTCAAAATATGTTGAAAAATTATGTTGAGTCAACTATTTGAAAAAAATGTCTCAAGGGAATGAGTTAAGATGGATTACACTAATAGAATTATGATAATAAGAATATTTGTAAAGAGGAAAAGGTCTTAGAATTATGACATGATATTCTATTGAATTTAGTGAATGGTATTCTCATTTATTTTGAGACATAAATATAGATGTTTCATATCCAAAAATATCTTCCAAATGTGGTTCTAATGATAATGTCAAGCCTAGTCTCATATATTTCTATTATTAATATTTATATACAACAATATATGACACTCCAAAATAAAATCCATAGGCTGTTGGTATCACTAAGGACATTAGCATATCTCCAAAAAATGTCGTACACACTTCTACAATAGTGTAGTGTAATCTATACAAATTGGATGTGATGCCAACCTTGTGCGCACAAAACATTATGCAATCTTCAACAAAGGCTTTAGTAGGATTGTAAAAATCTACATGTCACACAACTAAGGAAAACTCACAACACATGGTAAATCTAAGTGCCAAAAAATTTATACCTCCATCTTGATAGGTATAAAGGACATTTTTAAAGGGTGTATCCCATGCAAACATGAGTATAAGTACCTCATTTCACAAATAAATAATCTATGCCAAAATAAGAATTACATTTCTAATTCCAATCAACATAATCAACAAAAAGTGAAGATTCATACTTAGAAGCTCAACCATTTCAAAATTTGTAATGGTTATTTATGATTTCATGGCATTGGAATATATGTATACACATATGTATATTTAGTTAGAAATCACAATAGAATATATAATTACATACATCTTTCTCAAGATAATTATATGTACAAAAAACATAGAGATTAAAAATATTGTTGATAATTTTCACAATAATTTAAGTCTTAATATTTCATAGAGATCAATACTCCATTGTATTTTAGTATAATTCAATAATCTACTATGTTTTAATAGATTTTTAAGATCTAATTGGGTTCATATATTTTTTTACACCTTCATGGATATCTAAAACTTAAATTTCATGATATGATATGGTGTACTTCATCCATTCCATGGTGGATCCATATTTTATAATTAAAAATATCTCTTTATACTAGGATAATTACTCCCCAACTCTTAAACATTCTAACCATTATAAAATATATGACCCTCCATATGTTTTCCTATTAAACATGAAGATCAATTGCCTTCACTCTAAACAACATTCACTACTTTTAGACATTGTTTTATACATATAAAGAAATAGTCCTCCATCAAATATAATGATAATATACTAGGAACTAGGAGTAAGAAATTTTATATGGACCAATAATGGTTAAATATATTATAATAGGAGGGGCATAAGGTTCTACAATGGTATTTTATCTAAAAAATACAATAGTATAATTTGGGACTATGATACTTACCTGTGAGTAAACTAATTTTTGGGTACTTCCTTCCACCCAGTTATATCTTCTGGCTCAACATTATATAGGTTATCTAGGGATAAAAGGAAAAAAATTTCCATGAACACATTTTTAAATTCAAGCATAACCTATGATCAAGAAGAGTCATGTATTTTCCATGCCATTGATATTGAGAAAAATAAATTCAAAGTGTCAAATTCTCAATACTGCAATATCAAATTAGAAACCTTACCATAATCATGTGGACAAAAAGAGGCATGTTTGAAAAAATTCATTTCCCCACCTACACTTAAGGTTTATAATAGTCACCATCCCACTCCCACTATTCACCCACAACTTATATTTGATATCATAGTACATGCTATTAATAACCAACAAGGTAGGTCATCTAATCATGGAGATAGTCAACATTTTTCTCCTCCACCAAAAACAAGACAATTAGATATGATGGAGCCTAATATTCCTTTATTTAAACATAATAATTTAATCCAAGTTCAAAAATATATCATGGATTCCTTCAAAAAATCTAATGATTTGGATATTTCTTCATGCAAATAGTTAAAACTAAGTAAACTTCCTTTGTTTTGCAAATAAGATAATAAAGATACACCTGTTATTCTTTGATTTAAAAAGGAGGACAAATTACAACTCTTGGATACATATTTAAAAATATAAACCATTGTTTCTAGTTAACTCATATCTATGATGCATACCAAAAGAGATATCCAATGTTAATTTACAATACTCAATTTAAAAATGTTATCATGCAATGTTAATATGCAAAATAAGTGTTTAAAGATAAACCTCTTGAAAAGAGTGTATTTCAATATCCATAGCCACAAGATTTTAACATACTAATGTTCACTTTTTTTTATTCATGAAGATCCTCCAACCATGTAACTAATTATGTGCATTCTTTTGGTATTTGTGCTAAAGATGGCCATTTATTACTAAAATCTTTCCATATAAGTCTAACTCAAAATCTTGGGATTGGTTCTATATCCTTCCCAATGGTTCCTTATCCACTTTTAGGAAATCAGAGGACCCTTTACTCTTGTATTTAAATAAAAACAATCTACCTAGATTAACTTTTGAACATTTACAAATTTTATAAAAACATTATAATGAGTCTATTTGAGATGATGTTATCCAATTTAAGAATGCATCATATTCCTCAACATTTTAACTTTTAGATTTGGAATTATAATTCATATTCAGTAAAGGTTTTATTTATCCACTTAAGTAAAGATCATTACATAATACTTATATTTATTTTGATATATTACATCTAGATATGAAAAAATATGTAAAGAGGGTTAGTGCACAAAAACAAATAATTAGATTTTGTTCCAACTATTCATAAAGAAAGAGGTTTGATAGGAGAAGAGCAACTACATAGTAATTACATTCCAACTCCTTATATCGTACCTTTCCATAAAGAAACCAATAATGTGGAAATATTAGATATCTATGTTACATAATCAATCCAAATTAGTCCAAAATAGGATAAGCCATAAATATTTTTCCTGATGTTATTGTAAAATACCTTATTACATTACCCATTACTAGGAATCGAATAAACAAATCAACTTTTGAATAATGAAGGAAAATAAATTTTTGCTTATCATCAAATTAAAAGAAATGATATATAAAACTATACCACATTGATTGAAAAAATCCAAATTACATGCAATGAGGGTATCATTGGCATCATCCAAAATCAAAAAATTATTACTACAACAAAAATTATGCAAGTAACATCTAAAAATTTAGTAAGAGTGTCCTCACCAAAATGATTTAAAAATTAAATTATTCATGAGAGGAGATTATTTTTGGCATAACCATATTTATTCTACACAAAAATAAATTTACTATAATATGAACATATTTTTACAAATGGGATATACCATCAAAAATTTATATCATAGTGGGCATTGAAAGGACCCTTTGGGATACATCCTATTGCCAATTACCTGTGGAACCTATGTTGTCCTTAAAAATGTGTGGATCATGTCTCATGTGTATCATCACAAATTTAACTTGGGAAAATTTATTTTTTACAAAATGGAGGCCACACTATATCCTAATCACCATGAAATTACATTTTATCATAAAAGATGCTTAATTCACATACCACATGCTAGTGATACAGACCAACCAATAAAAAAAAAGTAGAACATGCTATGAACCTATATGATTCTAGAATATTTGATCCTAATGAGTATGATTTATCCAAAAAAATTGATCATAAAATTAATATTAATTTTTTTTTAAAAGTCCAAATATTCAAGAAAATTCAAAAATATTTAGGATTTCACATGTTTAATAGATTTTGCATATGTTTTTTACTTTATGTTAAGTAGATAGTATATAATTTATACAAACACATATGTTTCATAGACACTGCAGTGTGATACAATCATACACTAGATCCATGATACATGAACATACAAATGTTAGACCTTTCCTCTTCTTACATGACACACTATATTGGGGGCATCTTGTGTATGTAATCATAATTTCATGATATGCATGAATTAATCTTGGATTGGATAAGATAGATCACACCTACACTTTTTTTTGGGGATACACTTATTAAGTGGGAGCATGACCAATATGGGGATCCACTAGACCTGATTAGGGGATCACTTGTATCACTTATAACAACATATTATGATAGGAAGGGTTTCAAAGCCTATAGTCTAACACAATCACACAAAATCCATAAAAGAGTCTTATGATTTGATATTCACTTATATAATAAACAAGAAATTAAACTATTATAATAATAAGAAAATTAAACTAATCTAGTGTGCATCAAATCTTGTGGTATAATGTGAGGGGTTAGATGCAAAACAATCAAATATGTAAAGGAAACTTTAAAATAAAGTAAGTATGAGTAACACCCTAATACATAGAATATGAAGAGTAATATTATTTGAGCCAACACTTATGCTAATTATATCTACTAAAAGAGAGGAGAACAAAGTTAGAATATACTTACTTGAATGTGAACCCATCATGACTCAATCTCTCCCTTGGCTAGTGGGGCTTTGCAAGAGGTTTTTTTTGGTTCGTAAGGATCACTTTGTTAGGCCAAAGTATCTAAGACCTATCTACAAGACTATATTTTCCAAATAATAAAACTAAGCTAAGACTCCTCAATTAAAATGGTGGAAGAGTAGATTGTGAAGAAGCTTGAGTGAATAATAACTCTTTATTGCATATTCTTATAAATGACCAAAATGACCTTATATATATAAGAGTATCTCACCTGAAAATCATTCAGACATGTCGACTATGTTAGGTCAACTAGGTCAACCTAGTACATTCTTAAGATAATGAATAAATTCTATGCTAGGTTGGTTGAAATGCAAACAAGTCAAAAGAGCTAAAGTGACCCTAGAATACACTAGGTCGACTAAGTCGACCTAGTGTACTGAAAAGGTAAAAAAGGTGTAAATCAAGGAAAAGTAGGATAAAAAAAGGAAAAGACTAGAGGAATGTGCAAGGGGAAAGAATATATATTAGGGAAAGGTTTTAGGAGCTAAATATATTGGGAATAATGTGACAATAAGGGACAATAATCCTATGAAGGACCAAAGGTCTACCCACCCCTTTCTTAGTGCACCCCTTAAGGTATGCACTCAAAGAGATTGAGTCACAATGGGTTCCTACAAGATGTAAAGCATCATTATTTGATAAAATTTTAAAATATTATGTGTATACATATACCCCACTCAAATATCATCATGTGTCACTAAGGTGTAATAGGGGATGGTGATTAGAGAAAGAACATAAGGACACACACAATTCTAATGCTAAAAAAAGTTACAGTATTTTAAAAATCATTAAATAATTTGAAAGTAAATGACTGAAAGGGAAACTAATCTAAAAAGGTAAATAACTAAAAATTAAAACTGATTCATACCTTAACTTACCTTTTATCATGGGATGGTTGTTAGCTATGTTTTTAGTTTTGATTGTGTATGGCATCGAGATTGCTTTCAACAAACATATAAATACAAAAATAAGAAGCAAAAATAAGCAAATGCAAGAAAATCCAAGATAATTGGTGCTATGTGGATGAGATGTAATTGGTAATTTGGCAAGCTGGGTCACAAGTGCTATGTTATACCAAATGACCAAGTCAAACAAGAGTAAATCAAGTAACCAAAAATACAAGGCTACTAAAGACTAAAAAACTCAAACAAGTAAACCGAAAGTAAGAGAAGGCAAACTCACCAATTCAGACCAAGGATACATGTTTAAAAAGGGTAAAAGGAAAAACAAAATGGTAGAACAACATTGATGAGTGAGTAGGAACAATCCACATCTCAATCATCAATGGAAAAAGGGGATGCATAAAAAGGAAAACAACATTGATGAGTGAGTAGTAACAATCCACATCTCACTCAATAATGGAAAAAGGATATGAACTCAAGTGTTCATAACAATAGGACAATAAAATTATGATAAATGGAAAAAATTAAAGTAAAGTAAGTTTAGTAAATCAAAATTTTCATGGTGTGAATAATATGATCCAAAGTTTCTCAAACATGTTGTTTTACATCTAAAACTAGATAGAACTAAAACAAAGTAGTGTTACCATGTTTTTAAGAAATGAAGAAGAAGGAATTTAAAGAAGAGGGAAAATAGATTTGGAATCAAAATTTGGATATCAAGATGGGGGGAAATAAAATGGGTGGAGGGGACAATGAAGGAAAAGCCAAGGTAGAGAGAACTCTTTATCGAAGTCAAGACACTCAAATTAGGTTTATCAAAACAAGAGGACTTTTGACCTTAGGAACTTTAAAGAACTTATTTTAGAGACATAAGTATTGGGTCAACAAATGGAGTATATATATCATCCCATAAAGGATATATGCATGAAAAATAAAATGGACCTACCTCCCCATGACATGTTTACCACTCTTTAAGACCCCTTACAAATTCATCCGTCTACTACTAAGATTGAGTACTTACATGAGAAAGTAGGTAGCACCATAGATTATTTTTTGAATTCCCCTATTCTAATATATTGAGCTACCACACCCCAAAGGACTTTATCTCTATGTGAAGCTAACTATGGAGTTTGAACTTTGATTAGATATAGGAGATGTGATTTTAATCACATATTTTGGTATGATTTGACTTTTGAGATTTGTATGTTTCCTTTTAGATATCATTTATTTTTGTTTAAATGATTTGGAGTTTAAAATTCTTGATGGCTTTTTCTATTCATCCTACATACATATTTGGAGAACCAAATATGGGTGTTAAAGATGACTTTCATTTGAAAACTTGGGATAATGTTGCTAAGAGAGAGAAACTTCAAAGAGTATGGGGTCTAAGAGTCTTGTAAATCTAAGTGAAATAAAAGTGATATCTTGACTTATCCAATGTGGAGATGAGAGAAAGGAGAAATCAAGAGAAATGACACATGGAACAATTTTAATTTCTTCAAATTACAAAAAATGTGACAAAGGGAAAAGAGGAGGTATATATTGATATTAAAGGTGATTCATTATCATAAGAATGAGGGAAATGGAGGAAAACATGCCAACTTAGATTGTTTGTAAATTCATCTAACAATAGAAGTAAAAACTAAAGTTTAAGAACAAGGATCACAAATAGCATGAAAAGAATGGTAATTTTATGAGGGCTAGGTCCTATCCATGGTCTTACAAAGTAACTCATAAAATAAAGATCCATGAGGGTGTTAATAAGCAAGAGAAAATCAAAGTGAGGGGTCCTTTGTATAAAGCACCTCACAAAATAAAAACCCAAAAGATGCCAAATCAACATTGACAAGTAGTAAAAAGAGAAGGAAAATAAGTAAAATATGGTGGTTTTGTGAGGGATGTCAGGTCCTATCTATAGTCTTACAAAGAAACTCACAAAAGAACAACACAAGGGGCATTAAATCAAAATTAGAAAATAGAAATAGAATAAAAAAAAAAGATAAATGTGAGAAAATAAGGAAGACTATGGTACATCAAGAAATAAAAAGACCAAAAGGGAGGACTAAAGGTTTGTGAACAAGATGTAAATGCTACAAAGGGAGAGACCTATGCTTAAGTAACTTGAAAAAACATGTTAGAAAGATATAGATAGAAAGCATGATAAGAAGGAAAAGGATCCTACATTAACAGTTATATCAAGGATGATCAGTTGAGAGACAAGCCTATGTGTCTCGAAAGGTTTCTTGGAGTTGAATTAATTTGGTAGCATGTAATGAAAAATAAGAGTGGGAATCATAAGATGCCTCAAAGGGTAAGTGGATATAGGGATGGGCATCACAAGATGCCCCAAAGTATAAAATGATATGTGAGTAGGCATCAAAAGATGCCTCGAAGGCTAGAGTAATGTGTAGATGGGCATCACAAGATGCCCCAATAGCTAAAAAGAGGAAGAAGAGATATGAAAGAATAAGAATAAAAGGGAATCCCATAGAGTGTCTAAATGGATTCAAGTTATCCAAGAAGATTCTAATGAGGGATATGATGCTTGAGGAAAGAAAAAGAATGCTAAGTAATAAGGATAATAGATAAAGATAAGAAACTAAACTAGGTAGATATAAAAATAAATTAAACATACAGAGAATGTATAAAGCTAAGTTGGAAAGCAAAGAAGGTAGAAAACTGTACTGGGTTGACCTGATCGACCTAGCATAGAAATAGGGACTATAAAACTATAATAGGTCAACCATGTTGATCTAGTACAATGTAATGAGGTAAGAAAAGAGGAAAAAGAGTCTATAGATAGTAATAGGTCAACCAGGTTGACCTAGTTTAGTGAATAGATTCTGAAAAAAGATACTAGGCTGACAGGGTCGACCTAGTATAACAGACAGATATAAGGATTTTGTTTTTCCTATATCTTTAGTTCTACTCATCCATTTTACAAAATACAAAATGTGTTGGTTTTGTGATGATGTAGAGATCAAAAATATGAAATAAATAAGTGATAAAAATAATGATAAAAATAATTAAATAAGTGAAAAAAATCTTACTAATACTAACAAAAAAAGAGACAAAAAAGGAAACATGACAATCCAACTAGTGGTGGGATAGGATTAATGTTGGGTTTACCAGAATGTAATGAAGGTTAAGCCAAAGTAAATTTAATGCTAAATAAGAAAGGAAATACAAGCAAAAATGTGAATACCATCCAACCAGTAGTGGGATAGGATTCAAGTTTGGTTTAACATAATGTATATAATTAAAATTTCATGATGTACATGAATTAATCTTGGACCAGATAAGATAGAGTATACCTACACTTTTGATTGCAGATATACTTGTTAAATGGGATCATGACCAATATGGGGATCTGCTAGACCCTATTAGGGAATAACTTGTATGACTTGCCATAACATATCATACTAAGAAGGATTCTAAAGCCTACAGTCTAACACAATCACACAATAACCCTAAAAGAGTCCTATGATTTGATGTTCACTTATGTAATAAACAAGAAAGTAAACTATTCTAATAACAATAAAAGTAAACTAATATAGTGCGCACTAAAGCTTGTGGTACAATGTGAGGGGTTATATGCAAACCAATCAAATATGTATAAGGAAATTTAAATAAAGTAAGTATAAGTAACACCCTAATACATAGAATATGAAGAGTAATATTATTCGATCCAACACTTATGTTACTTCTATCTACTAG
This sequence comes from Torreya grandis, assembly GCA_037957365.1. Taxonomy (NCBI): domain Eukaryota; kingdom Viridiplantae; phylum Streptophyta; class Pinopsida; order Cupressales; family Taxaceae; genus Torreya; species Torreya grandis. Next base: position 430,334 of record JARHVA010003115.1, on the reverse strand, counting down.
AACAGAGGAGAACAAAGTTAGAATATACTTACCTGAATGTGAACCCATCATGATTCAATCTCTCCTTTGGCCAATGGAGCTTCACAAAAGGTTTTTTTGGTTTGTAAGGATCACTTTGTTGGGACAAAGCATCCAAGACCTATCTACAAGACTAGATTTTACAAATAAGAAACCTAAGCTAAGACTCCTCAAGTAAAATGGTGGAAAAGTAGATTGTGAAGAAGCCTGAGTGAATAATAAATATTTATTGAATATTATTATAAATGACTGACATGACCTTGTGTATATATGAGTATCTCACCCAAAAATCATTCAGACATGTCAATTGTGATAGGTCAATTGGGTTGACCTAGTACATTCTTGGGATAATGCTTAGAGTTTGTGCTAGGTTAGCTAGAAGGCAAATAAATCGAAAGAGCTAAAGTGACCCTAGAATACACTAGGTTGACAAGGTTGACTTAGTTTATTGAAAATGTAAAAAGGGTGTAAAGCAAGGAGAAGAAGGATAAAAAGAGGAAAAGACTAGAGGAATGTGCGAGGGAAGAGAAATAGACTAGGGAAAGGTTTTAGGAGAAAAATAGATTAGGAATAATGTGACAATAAGGGACAACAATACTATGAAGCACCAAAGGTCTATCCACCCCTTTCCCAGTGTACCCCTTAAGGCATGCACTTAGAGAGATTGAGTCATGATGGGTTCCTGTAAGATGCAAAGCATCAGTATTTTATAAAAGTTAAAAATATTGTGTATACATCTTGTTTCTATTTGATCATGATTGACATAGGTTATATTATTTTATGTTGAGATTATACATAAATTCTTAGACATGCATATACTCATGCTACTATCTTACACAGTGTACTTGATATGATATTTTACATGACATTTTTCTAACACATGCATGTAGGGACTAGTATGATATGCTTATGTTAGTTCCTTATATTTCATTTATTCATCTTATCACATGGCTTACTTGAGTTTAATTTTTGTTTGATTTCTTGTGTAGATTGTGGAACATTTGAACATGTTCCTTGCATGTTAACCCTAATTCCTTGAATATTGTTTATTTAGTGTGTGGACATTTACACATGTCCTCCACTTGAGTGTGTGGAATTTAAACATGCCCTTTGTTTGCAGTCACCTTAGACCCCTCTTTATGTGACATTAGATGATTTTTTGTGTACACTTGATTGATACTTATGGACTTCTCCATTATCCATATCATGCATCTTAAGGCTTGTTGTATTTTGATACTATGAGCTTCATTGATAAATCTACTTAGACATGATACCACTATATGTTTCTTTATTGTATGATTCATATAGATATAGAATGGTTAAATTTTATTTTTGAGATAAGGTGACTATCATGTTACATTCCCATCACCTCAAAAATTTAGGGATATTAGTTGAGGCATGTCATAGAGACATGAGTCCACATACCTATTGTTGAAAAAAATCACAAAATTTGATACAATTTACATGATTAAAATATACATGTGACATAATTTTATACATTTGGCACCAATTTTCATAGATTTGGGATAGATTTTTTTTATGTTTGTGATACATATTAACATAGTTTATAGATCAAAGGTTATATTTTGACAAATACTTTAGCTTGAGACACTTTAGAGGTGTGTATGCCATGGAAATACATCAAATTATAGATAAATTATTAAAATTATATAAATATTCCTTCACTAAACTTACCAAGAAGCACTGATTTAGATTTTATCTATTATAGTAGTTGGTTCCCTTAAGTAGTGTGATCAATATTTTGTGTCCTTGATGGCCTTGGCATGACTTCTATTTTATGGGTTGATATGGTTATACCATTTAAATTGGGTGACATTGGCCAAATTATGTTTACATTTGGGTTGTGTGATTATGATTTAATGATCTTGATGTCCTTGGCATAACTCACTCTTGTACTGGATTGGAGGCACGATCACCCTCTAATTTCTCTCTCTGCATCACCAAGCATTAGTTGTGATATTTTCATGCTTCAGCTAAGAAGCATCATTATTGTTATAGCTCAAATTTGTACCCTTGAGAGGGTGTTTCAAGCCCTCTCACTTGAGATATATAATGAGATTAGTCCTAGGCTGTGGATGACCTATAATTAGACTAAAACTCTAGATTAGAGGGCTAGTTCCCCTTGATGTATTAGTTAATATGATAACACTACACTACTATCTTGTAAATGTGAAAGGATAAGAATACATTAAATAAAAATAAGTAAGTGATACACCAAATCAATTGATCATAACTAACCAACTACATGTGAACATGTATACCATGAGACTAATTTGAATATATACTACTCCTAATCTGAATATCCCACATCAAAATTTTAATATGGAGGTTGTGATAGATGTTTAGGCTAGGAGGACTAATCAAGAGGTCTAGAATGACACTAATAAATAGACAAACTCACTCAACTCTCACACTTCACTTAAAAACTTCAAATGACATAAAAAATAAGCTTTCAAACTTCAAATAGGTGTTATAATTGGACAACATGTCAAGGAAGACCAAACCAATCACTTAATAAGATACACTATCTATCCATACACACTAATTATAGTAAAATGAAGAGGAAAAACTTGTAGTCCTTATTTATCCAAGGCATATAAATGAGTATGGATTTGACATAATCAGGAGGAGGATCCTTACAAATGCCAAAACTAGGCATACTTATAGAGAAAGTGAGAAAATAGAGAGATAAAGGCATATAAGAATTCACTGACAAGTGTCACTACTATAGGATTAGTTACAAGTAAGAAAGGAGTTATAAATAACCTTATAACCTTATTAAAATATTTTAAACTATTTGATGATGATCTCTTTATGGAGTTGGCAAAGGAGAGGTTCTTGATGATAATTGATGACTCAATATCACTCTTGAAGCTATCTTTTCTTGGCTTATAGAAAGTGAAAAGTGGTATTCTTAGTTGTTAACATACCTTTAAAAAACTACCATTTTACCCTCTCCTTGACACTTTTCATTTATTTAGGGGTCTTTTTTTAATGACATTTCAATAGTGATCATGTCTTCTTAGGTGTCTTCAAATCCATTTGATCTTCAAAAAAAATCTTGTTTAAGGTCTTCAATGGCCATATTCACACTACCTATGATAGTTTTCACTTCAAGATTGCTTATAGTCATTAGAATGATTCATCCACCACTTGAAAAATCTTATATGGATTATATGTGATGTTTAGGTGAGTCTCATGAAGGTTTACATGCTTCAAGTCATCTATGAAGGTCCACAACTATGCTTTCTTGGAACCATATTGATATTATCACCTTTTTATCATATTAGTGACTTAAAAGGCTCATATATCATCTTAGGATACCTACATAATTGTTTAAATGACTATACAACCTCTTCCCAAGCTTACAAAGCCTCTCTACCTGATTTGAGAGCTTAACACCACCTTACATACTCATAAATAGGCCTATAATCTACATTTTAAGTTTAGTCTCTACATTGTACCCTTCACACATGTGATCTAGTGACTCCTTAAAGTGTTATTTAGTGTGTAAATGTCATTAAATAACTTATATATTCATTCAATGATATTTCAAATTATTATCAATACTTATATCTCCATTGAGCTCTTAGAAAGGTTTAAAGTGTCTAGTCATCTGAATGATGATTCACAAAGATGAGGTCCTCAACCCATGAAATAATTCCACACATTTTTATCCCACATGGGTTCCATTACATGTAAAATATGTCTAGGTCCCATGAAAATCCTCCTATAATATCCAATCACAAAATTGAGTCTTCTTGAATTCTTCATAGTGCAAAACATGGTTGTTTGGGAAGTCTCAACTATTAAGCATTATTCATAGCATGTAGGTCCTCAGTCAAAAGAATAATGTCATGAATAAGAATTTATATACCCCCCAAACCCAAAAAATATTCCAATATCCATTCTTACACCATGTACTTCCTTCAAGGATTTCTTATATCTAAAAGTAGCCTTTCAGGTTGAATGATTGTGCGAGTGAGATCGAGAGAGATATTCTTGGGTTTTAGACCTTCAAAAGAATTTTGTTGATTTAGGATGATTTAAAAATGGGTGTAAAATGTCATGTGAGATTATACCTCACTTTTTCAAGTATCATAGTCCTTCAAATGTCATATAACATGCCTAGTCCCCACATGAGGTTTTATGATCAACTTTGTAAAATAGACTCTAATGAATTGTTATGATAAATTTCATTTCTTTTCAAAGCATCAAAAATTATTTGAAGATAATTTACATGGATTATTATTACTTTCACACAGCATAATTTCCTAATAAAATAATAAATTTCAATATAACCTTGCATCCTTCCTCTCATGTTTATCCCAAAGCTCCCTTTGTTGTAGGTGTGCATTAGTTATCTTGACTACATTTTTGGAATGGAAACCTTTTCAATAGAAAACATTACACTTTGATGATCTTGAAAATTATTTAAATTATCTTCATAATCATTTTATCTTATATGCCCCTTGGAAACACTCTAACATTACCCTATTATTCTTTTCTTTACTCAGGCCTAAGACAATCCTGTAGATGACTATCAGGTCTAAGACTCACTTCGTCTATGCTTTTCCATCTCTAATTTTTCTTTGTCAGTGGTGACATTTTGGAAAAAAAATTATCCTATTGTATTACTTTTTCCATGTGTCCAATGACTCAAACTATCTTGAATATTCACCTGAACACAACATAGTCATGTTTCTTGAAGTCACACCATCCATTATCAAGGAGTTTATCTCTCATATGGTTGATTACATGTGACCTCATATATTTACTTATTAAAAAGAAATGAATTTTTTAGTTCAATATTTGTCTAATATAAATTTTTAAGACATTTTTAGAGATGAGAAACCAATCCCATATTGGTTTCTCTATGATAAGCCTAGGATCACTATGACCCTTCTGAGTTTTCAATAGGCCTAAATTGCTCTTTAATTAAGAAAGTTGATGTGTTATGATTTAATTTAAAATAAATTAATTTTATACCTATTAATAACCTATTATATTCCATCTAAACTCTATTTCAACTCTCATGACATAGACCTCATGCACAAACATTCACTTTATTCCTATTTTCTTGGTACTGACCTATAGGTGTTTCATTGATACTATCTTGGCCATTATAGAACTTTATTTAATTATCATAGAATATTAACATATATTATTATTTATATAATATCCTTCCACCTTTTACAAACTTTTCAACCCCTCAAACCTTCACAAAATAAGCCTCTTTTACTCTAGTTCACTTCAACCTATAGTCAGGCCTGTAAATGATTGTAGAGTCTCTTGAAGATGGTTGGGAGTTCATATAAATTAATTAAGAATTTTTGAAGGTTAAGGGTCTGAGGATATTTATAAAATGGTATGAGTTTATTGGGGACATTATGAGGAACCATTAACCATCACAAATTCCCTTAGAGACCTCAAAATCTTGAAGTGTAAACCTGCAACCTCATCTTTTTTGAAGAATGCTACACATTGGTGATTTACAAAATTTTGAATATGATTAAATATAGTTAAATAGGAATAATTATTACCTTTTGGGATATACAAAACTTTCCTCTAGTAGCAATGAACTCATAATTTTAAGGAAATGCCCAAAATTGAGCCTGCATGGTTTAGATAGGGTTTAAGAACACCCTGGAGTCTTATCAATTGTTGATAAAGGAGAAGAGATTAAAAAATAAATCCATATATTTAAATTAAATCTGGGTTTAAAATACCTTTTAAGATCTTAGGTCATCACTCTCTCTCCTCTGTATGGACTAAGCATGTGAAACTAGTCTTCACAAGTTTGCCAAAGAGCCGATGAAAGAAAGAAAGTGTTTTCTACCTTATTTTGAATTTTACCTTCATTATAAAACTAATTTTGAAATTTATAGAGATACGTTAGGCCTTTATTTTATTTTGACATCTTTCACACCTGAAAAATCATGTTACTCTTCTCCTTTTTAACATTAAAAATCACTTATAACTGCCATTTCTATATGAAACTAAATCAAACTGACTTGACACATGTTTATCATTACAATGACCTATTATTGACCTTTTTTTTATAAGTATCATACTTTATATACTTTGGACATGAAAAATAAAGGAATTTTATCAATGGTTTTACACTTGGAAGACTAAATAAGACCTAACACAAGTAAAGACCTTTACCTTAATATCTCCAAATTAACCTAAAACCTTACAAAAACCTTATAAATCCTTATTAGAAATTGAAAAGACTTGAAAATTTAAAGTTTTGAAATATGGGGGTTATAATTTGACATGTGAGGTCAAATTTGTTAACATCTTTGGTGACTCATATGGGTAGCATGCCTGTTATGCTAATAGACCAATAGCCTTGTAAGTCTATTAGGCTAGGGAGTCTCTTGCACTCTGAAACAAACATGGTTAAAACATGAAAAATAAATACAATCCCTTGACAAAGAAAAGTTAATTGACTTGACCTCCAAACACAAACAATATAATAACAACACACAAAGAAAAAACTAGACTAAATAAGACACACATTGTGCTATAAAGCACTTAAGGAAAACAAAACAAACTACTACTATGTAAAAAACAACCTACAAAGTATCCACCCGTAGGATCAAAAAGAAATATTCTTAGATCGCTTTCTTCGTAAGATGAGACATATTATAGAACAAGTTGCCCTTTGACTGTAGTATTTGATAGATCATGCTTCTTACTTGACAACTTGATTATCATGTTTTGAAGTAGATCATCAACAAACATGTCTACAATGTATACATTCTCATCTTGTGATTCAAAGCTTCATATTTTTCTCCATATTTGATAATCTGAGAGAGATCCAAGTTGATCACATTTTGACTTGTGAAGACATCAACAAATTCATCTTCAATTGGCTTCTCAAATTCCATCTCATGTTCACCTTGATGAGTGTCATATTCATCATACCTTACTACACCATGGATTTCAACTTCTTGGTGATGGATAATAAGACTTGTTATCTTGATAGGAGATGTTAAATTCTCATCAACCACTTATTCTTGTTCTTCTTGAGGTGTTATCTTACCAGGCTCTTTAATCTCTTTTAACATGTCCAAGTAAGATTTAAACATGTCTTCAAGGTCTCCTTGAACTTGTCCATGAGATTCAATAAGGTCCTTAAACATGGTGTTCTCTTTAGATCTTTCTCATGTATCTCTTTATCATGATTATTAGACAAGACAACATTATTATCGATCTCTTCATGGGCTATAAATTGATCATCCAAACTAGAGCAAAATTATCCTAGCTCTTCTCGAAAGGTAGCTTCTTCTTCATTACTTGAAAAGATATCAACTTCAATATTAACCTTACCTTTCTATTGGGGAACATCAAACTGATCAAACACTTCAAACTCACCAATGATATCATGACATGGCTACAAGTTATTCTCTTCAAATTATATCTTCTACCCATGAGGTTTAACAAGATAAAAATCCAATGTATCTTTAATAATACTTACCCCATATTTAGATGGAACTTGTTCAACTATTACATAGTCATATTTATCTTCATCAAGACTAGTTTGATCCTATTCCTCCATGATTAGTGTAAGTTAATCTACCCATTCAAGACTCAATTCATCATGTCTCTCTCATGCCAAACTTGATCCATCCTCCTCAAGAGAGATGTCAATTTATTAAAATTAATTTTTTAGTTTATCTTCATTTTATAGAGGGGTTATATGCTTGCCAAACAAGTCCATTTATTGCATGAAACTATGGTATAGATGCTAGCATACCTGATTTGGATATGTTTCTTCACTCTTTTTAATGAAATCACTTGGACAAGGGATTGTTGCCATGTTAGCTTCCATTCTACCATCAATACAATTCCTCTCATCATCCTTGAATATTTTTTTACCTCTTTGATAAAGAGGAGTGATAAGTAATATTTCCTCATCATACACACTAGGAACACTATCTTCATAGCTACTTTGAGGTTTAATTGTAGCTGATTGATCTTCCATTTCAAAGATCTGCATCTCACCACCTATATTTAAATAACTCTCCTTCATATTTAAATGTCCATATTATTCCCTCAATTTACTTGATTCTCATTCACAAAAAGAGAGGGTGGGAGGAAAAGAGAATTCATTATCTTACTTGAAAACTGTTAGTCTTTCCAACAAAGTATTTTAGGAGAACTAGGTTGATTGGATGCTTATTGGATAGCTAGAATTTGAATGGTAGATAAAGTTATCAAGGGTTTTATAGGTTCTCTTGGCTTGACCTAAAAAATTCTTCATCCCTCATGATCTTGAGCTTGCATATGAATAAACTCCTTACAAATAAGAAAGCCTTTTAGTGTGACTTCTACAACCTTTTCTCTCTCTTGACTTTGGATGGGCATAAGAGAAGATTCATTCTCAAGGATTGGGATGGTATAATTAGGAGTCATGGTATAGGAAGGCCTCAAAAATGGAATGGTCTTGGGATATTGAGTAAGGGTGAATGGAGTTAGAATAGACATATATTTCTCTTGAGGAATACAAGTTTTCTAACTTGTAATATTGGGGATAGTGGACTCATTAAGTGATTCATTGAGCTTATTTTATTATGGGATTTTAGCTTGGAGGAGATTTGGAGCAAAGGAAGGTTGAGTTAGGACATAAGGTATATAAGACTAGTTAAATTGGATTTTCACTTATTCCCATCTCATTAGCCTATCTTCCACTAAGTGTATTAGATTCTTAGGCTCTAGTTTTTCATTGGTTGGATGGTCTTCCTTCTCAACACCTACCCATACTCTCTAAAAGCCTTGTAATATCTTTTCAACCTCATGAATGGTATAGTGATTTAAATATTTTGGGAATATTGGAGTCTTATTCCTAATTTAGTTAAGGGTTTGTAATAAATAAATCAGTAAACAATATTTACATAATTACAGTACTAATTTGTATAATTTACTATACTTTTTAAACCTTTGTAAAAATAAAAATAAATAAAGAGAAATGAAACTTATCTTAAATTATATTAAGACAACTAATACAAAGGCTGAAACTGACTGGTGTTATAGTCCAAATCATGTTGTTGTTGTCCAAATTGGCTACAAAGATCTAAGTTTTTTGGGTTTTGTTCAATGTCCCTATGTGAGATTATCTATGAAATTTTGAGTCCTGGATGTTGAGAAGATCCTTGTAGAGTTGATTCAATCTTGAAACCCTAGACCTTCATTATGCTTGATAAAATTTAAGAAAGAGGGGGGGGGGGGTTAGTGTGTAAGATGCACTGAATGTGTACCCATACCCCTTGTGTGGGCATGCTACCTACATACCAATACTCTGAAGAGGGATCAATACATATGTAATTATCCCACTTGATGTGCTTTAGAAAATAGTTTAATGAGGATAAAAAAATGCTAAACTAAGAGTGCTTCAGGTGGCTAAGGATTGGTGTGAGGGTTTGAATGTGTTTATAGCTATGTTGGGTGACTGTATATAGAGAATAGGTAAATTTGCCTTAGTGTTTTTATTGTATTATTTCTTGCTTTGTAATATTTGTCACCTACTTATAAATGAACTTTGAATGGAATTTTCTAGTGATCTATTGGTCATGGGTTAAATGTATTCACACTAGGCTGATAGAATGAAGAATAGGAATCAGATAGAAATGGTCATTTGGGCTTGAAATGTGATTGGATAGAAACATAAAAAATGGGAGACCTTAGGGTCTGATATTATAATCTAGGTCTGAGTCTCCTATCCTATAGGCTCGAAACTTGGGGGGATAAAATTGGCCTAGGAAATAGAGCCTAGCTAAGCTAGAATTAAGATTTAGAAGTCCATAGATGATTAGGAATAAGAAAAAAGGTGTCTAGAAGGGTCATGAGAGCATGAAAGAAGGTCCTATGGATAGGGTGTCATAAGACACACTCAAGCTACCAATTTGGACATTTTATATGACTATATTTCCCCCCTTTTATTCTAGTGATGTAGCTAAGTGAAATACTAGGATAAAGGAAAAGTATAAAGCGTACCTAAACTTACCTGTAAGGGTGAAACTCATGAAACTATGTGATTTTGAGTGTGCATAGAGAAAGCACATCATGAAGTGTAAATATGTAAGAGAAAAAAAAGAGTAGATCAATATTATATCTAAAATAAGAACATACAAAAGTTGGGTAAGAGAGAGAGGAAGAGAAAGGAATGAATACACCTCACTAGGTACATGGACCAATACAAAACCTATTATGATGTTGAGTGATGCTAAGTGATGCTAGATAATGTTGGGTATGTGCTGAACCAAAATTAATATCTCAATAAGAGTCGAGTGCTCAATTCCCTGAGAGTGGCTTAATAATGCAAAAGTTGACCCTTTAGCTCCATTATTGCCCACTAAGTGAATTTATGTGATCATGTGTGTGTTAATCAATGTTTGGACTATATTTCCAATCCTTTTGAGTAGGTAGCTCAAGAATATAAAGGCTAGCTAGTCCTTTGGATCTAACATTACCCACTAAGTGAAGCTATAAATTAATACTGGTATGAATGTGTGTCATATTAAATATCTCTTGAAGTCCATGAATGCTATAAAATTTAAAAATGTTGTATGGATAGCTGAATGTGTAATAGAAATTAGGCTAATATTGGCCACTCTGAAAGGAGATTATGCTTGTATGAAAGCCACTCCAAAACTAAGAACTAGGATTATGTGGAAGCCATTGAAGAATGTGGAGGTTAGGATTGTATGAAAGACACTTTGAAATGATGTCAACCACATAAAGATGGAATAAGGCACATAACTGCTAAGAATGCCTAGGTAATATATTGAACATGGAAAGAAAATAAGTCAAATGTGCCTCACACATTTCCCCAATCCCTAGTGTTTGTAACATGGATTTTGATCTGGAAGTTATACCATTTAATCTAAAACTAGAAGTGAGAGCCATCATGTTATGCATGATGCCCCCTATATCTGGATTCTCTAAGAAAAATTGTATTGAAACTATTGAATCTAAACTAGTTTATATCTAAGAAAACTATAGCAGAGCTTACTTTTCTACCTATTTTTAGAAAATTTAATTTTTTTTTTGGACAAGAGCACTACAAATAGGATACATTGGGGTCCAACGATGTTGTCCAAGTTTGGTTCTATTATCCTTTATTGAATTTGATCATTGTTCTATAATCATCACTATTTTTTTCATCTATTCTATTTAGTTTGACCTTTGATTATTATTCTAAGTGTTTTGAAAACTAATTTTTTGATTGGTAGGAACTTTGATCTCTATGACAAAACCCTTATTTATTTCCCCCTCTTTTGAGGGTAGGAATGAATAACATGTAATGATTATGCTTAGAATAAATATCCCTACAAATGTGTTATGTTGTGAAATACATGATATAGGAATGATAATAAAAAATATGTCTCAAGATATAGTATAGTTTGTGTTAGATATTATTAGATCAATAGGGTTATGCCTAGATAGATGTAACACTATAATATCATGTGCATTATATTGAATTAAAAATACAAATGTTACTTGTTATTTGTTAATTATTAGTGGTCAAGGAGGGATGGAACATGATGTCCATCATGGCATTCAAGAAATCAAGATAATGCATGATGTGAATCATGGCATTGCAAATAGTGAGAAGCAAACAAGAAATAAGCACACAAGGAAAAAGGAAAGAAGCATAAAAGAGTAGCTAAGAGGTCAACTAAACAAGGGACATGGGCACATGTCACTCAAAATAGAAATCAAGAATACAAGGCATGCTCAAATGCCCACATACAATTGAAAACAAGCAAGGTTGGCATGAGGGCCATAAGCACATAGAAGAGTACAAGCAAAAGACATTGGAAAATGTCCTAAGACACATACAATAGAATAAATAAAAACTAAGAAATACAATCACATATAGCTATATAAAGGAAGAAAGGAAAGCATGTAAATACTGGAAATAAAATCTCATCTAACTAATCAAATCAAGAAGTGAAAGTATATAAGACCTATGGTACAAGACTAGGTAGATGATAAGAAATACACAAGTGTTATTTACTAGTGAGTGTCGATAGAGTAATCTATGTAATCTAGTAAGTAATCTACATCAACATGATAACTAGAGTGTGTGGTGTAGAAATGACATAACCTAGATGGTGTAGTAATGTAAAAGATGCCCCTAGTGGGTAGATATGTCAATGTATGTCTTGAATGTAGAAGTAGGATACCTCCTCAATGGTTAGAGTGAAGTAATCAAGGATATATATGTCATTTTACACACTCAAATAAGATCAATTTAAGCATGGAAATGTAGATAAATCAACATACAATTGCATAGAATAGCAAAATGTAAGTCTAGCATGGCAGTAAAAATGTAAAGCATGGATAATGCATACAATTGAAATGTTTTTGGTATTTTCATTTATTTGAATTCTTTGGTATTTTTTAAAATAAGATATGTACAATCAATCATAAGGAGACTATGTACAAAAAATTTAAAAGAATCTATACACAAGTAATTTTGAGAAATTATGTACAAGTAAGGCTAAGAAGAGTCGATACTAACTAGTGAGTCTCATGAGATACTCCCTATCATGTTGTCCTATATTAAGGAGAGAGATCATGTGTGATCATGAAGCATTATGGAAGGGATAAGATTGTGGCTCTACAATCTATGTATGCTATAAATGATCTAAATTCTAAGGTAGAAACCAATTGTGGGGTCCCCCTGTAACTCTAAGAAGTGGATAAAACTATAGGGCTCTTAGGGACCCATTTGGTAGTAGGAGAAGCTCTCTAAACATGTGATCTATGTGTAGAGGCATGAGACCTCAATGATACTACCCTAGGTGTGAACACTATAGCTCAAACTCTTTAGAGTCTTAAAATTGTGGTTGCTCTAAAAAAGGCCTTCATGGAAGTGTATGAACTCTCTATACTATCAAGGAAGGCTTTGATTATGTTTGAATCTAAACTAGAGGAAGAAATGTAATTGGTGGAGGAGCTAAAAATGGTGGAGAGGTTGATACTAGTGACTATAAAGTAGTAGATGGCTCTAAAGTGTGGAGTGGTAACTCATATATAACTCCACTAGCTATAACAATCTAAATAGCATGAATGAATTTCATGCGTCTATGAACTATAGAAGGTACTTCTTGAAGTTTATAAATCCATGGTCGACTAAGTAACATATCAAAATCTCTTGCACTGGGAAAAATAGTGAATGGTGTGGCCACATGTGTTGGACCAACCTGTAGAAGAAGTATAAACTCACCCAATGAACTTTGTATGTGCCCATAAAATTTGTTGATAACTGTGTCCATTGGGGTAATATCTTGCTCTAAATATCACAAATGCTATAGTCATGTCATAGTGCACATATTCACACTAGATCCATTATCTATGAAAACACTATGAATGGGATGGTGATTAATGTAAGCTTTTATAAAGAGTGCATGGTAATCTAAATCATCTTTAACTATCTTCTACTCTGAGAAGGAGATGGAAGGTCTAGCTAGAACTTTGGAATTATACACACCAATCATGTTGCTTAAAGGATGTGACTCAACTGAAGGTGGCTGATATGTACCTAGTGGAGGATGTACATGATATACATGGTGAACACCTGATGTATCCCTTGTCTCTTATTTAGAATGTTGTGTGAAAAGATCTAAGAATATCTTTAAATCTTTGTCCTATGTTTGATTTCCTTAAGGAGGCTCAACTAGAGTGCTAAGATCAATAATGTTTCCATCTATCAAATCCTATATCTTGTGTTTCAAACTAATGAATTTATATTTTGTGTGCCTTGGTGCCTTATGAAAATCAAAAAATGCATTATGATCATATCCTCATGGAAGATTCTTTGTTGGATCAACTTTTTGAATAGGAGGGAGAGATATGATATTACATTCCAAAAGCTATTATAAAACTCTGGCTAGAGATATTGGTAGATTGGTAAAGGTTCATTGAGGAGGTGCTGATAAAACCACTCATTAAGGGGGATGTAAATCCACATTAATTGTAGGTTGATTTTGAATCTTACTATCATTGACCTTTACTTTGTTTGGAGATTTGCTATTACTCTTATTTTTTGTTTTTGATAGGCTTGTGTACTTGAGTTTTCCCATTGAAATTAATTTGACTTCCCTTTCCTTTAGTGTATGACATAACTCAATGAAGGAAGAGAATCATTTGAACATTATTGACTCATGTAAAGCTAGTAGAAGACTTTGTTTGAAGAGATCCTATAATTCTTGATTGGCTATGGGGCTAGTCATTTTAGCCAAGATAGTCTTATATCAAAGCACATAATCTATGAGACTCTCATTTGACCTTTGTTTCTATTGTGTAACTTAGGCATAAGAAACCTTGTCACCTATGTTAATGCTAAAATGAGTTAGGAACATATTAGCTAAAGGATTGAAAGCATTGATTGACTTATCAATATACTATAGAACCATTGTAAATCATAATCCTTTAGACTCTATGGAAATATTTTGGTTAGTAACTAGTCATTTGGAACATAATCCAAGCATGTTATGTGAAAATTTCTCAAGTGGGTCTCTGGATCACCTTGGCCATCATATAGAGTGAGATTGGGTTAAACAAAACCTAATGGCAAGGCTGTAGAAGCAGTATGACATGCCAATGGTGTATGAAATAAATCAAAATCAATCCAAGGCCTTTGTAGGTCTAGAGGCACCTTGCTCAAGATGTATCACCTTCTATTGAAGATATTTTATCTCTTGCATAAGGGCAACCACATCAAGAACTAAACATAACTAGTGGTGATTCATAGGAAGGTTGGGCTATTATAGGGGGTTATTGAGACATAGTTTCCCCCATAGTGTCATTTGCAACTAGTTGTTCAAAAAAATGGAAGACTCCACTTGCTTAGCCTTTTTAATTTCTATGATAGATTACAAGATAAGAGTATGATCTTATAGATATTCCTTGAGTCTTTCTCTAAAAATTTTTAGAATCAAGTCTTTGTTGAGGACAACATCATTATCAATAATAGGTGGAAGTGGATTAAGAACCCGATGTGGTGGGTGATGAACATCAGTGTTTGTATCATCACTATTATTCTCATACTACTCACTATCAAAATCATCCTCATGGAAATTGGTGTAATCTATATGTGTAGGATCTATAGTAGGAATATGAACTAATTGTTTATCCATGGTATATATTTGGGTTGAAGGAATCTGGGTGAATTCAGGAGGGTCACCACTAAGTCTTGCACTTCATCTCAAAGGAGAGATGTAAGGATCTTAGATGGCATAAGAAAAACAACTTAAAAAATGAAAGAGAATATTAAATAAATATAATCCAAATAGTGAATTGTAATATGCATTACAAAAGGATATGAAACTCACAAACATGTAAGGGGATACTTCAAGATGCAAAGGGACCTAGTAAATTCAACTAGGGTTTGAAAGAAATAATTTTTAAAATTACTATAGTGATTTTTTTTTAAATTAAATGGGAAATTCTGATTTAAAAAGGTAGAAAAAATTAGAAAAATATTTTGACCTAGTATAGGTAACTAGGGTTTGAATGATTTTTTTTTTTAAATTAATAAGGTAAATATAAAAATTTAATGTGATTTTTTAATTTAAAAATGCTAAAAAAGTTAAAAAATACTAGGACCTAGTATAGGCAACTAGGGTTTGAAGGAAATTATTTTAAAAATTACTAAGGTAAATTTTAAAAATTAAATGTGAATTTTTTATTTAAATATTTAGGAAAAATAATAAAAATATTGGAAAAAAACATCAAGGAATTTACCCTAGGGTTTCTAGGTTTTTTGTGTGTAAATGAAGTAAGTTGGGTTCACCAAATGATTTAACTATTTTTGGAATATTGGATTCTTATTCCTAATTTAGTTAAGGGTTTGGAATAAATAAATAAATTAGTAAATAATATTTCAATAATTATAGTAGTAATTTGTATAATTTACTATGCCTTTTAAACCTTTATAAAAATAGCAATAAATAAGGAGAAATGTAACTTAGCTTAAAATTGGACTGAGACAGCTGAGACAAAGACTAAAATTGGTTGTGTAAGACTGGGAAGTGTCATGAACCCAGATCTAGCTTTCATTTAGTTAAAATATAGGAACACTAAAAATAGGACACTTTAATGTTTGATGTTATAGTCCAGGTCTTGTCGTTGTCTAAATTAGTCACAGAGATCTAATTTTTTTTTATTTTTGTCTATTTTCCTTATGTGAGCCTACCTATGAAATTTTGAGTCTTGAATATCAATGGAGATCTTTATAGAGCTGATTTAATCTTGAAACCCTAGAGCTTCATTGTGATTAATAAAACTTTGAGAAAGAGGGGGGTTAGTGTGTGTAAGATGCATTGAACATGTATCCACATGCCTTGTGTAGGCACATTACCTACATATCAATATTTTGAAGAGGGATCAAGCCATATGTATTTCTCCCACTTGATGTGCTTTGTGAAATAGTGTAATTAGGATGTAAAAATGCCAAACTGAGAGTGATTTAAGTGGCTAGGGACTGATGTGAGGGTTTGAATATGTTTGTAGCTATATTGGGTGACTATATACAGAGAATAGGTAAATTTGCTTTAGTGGTTTGTTTGTATTCTTGTTTTCTTTGTAATATTTATCACCTCCTTCTAAATTAACTTTGAATGTAATTTTATAGGGATCTATTGGTCATGGGTTAAATGTATTCATGCTAGGATAACATAATGAAGAGTAGGAATTAGATGGAAATGAACATCTGGGCTAAAAATATGATTGGATAGGAGCACTGAAAATGGGACACCCTAAGGTTTTGCACTATAGTCTAGGTATAACACTCCTATCCTATAGGCTCAAGACTTAGGGTGATAGAATTGGCCTAGGAAATATATCCTAGCTGAGCTGGAATTAGGTTTTAGAAGTCCACAGATGATTGGGAATAAGCAAAAATGTGTCTAAAAGGGTCATGAGAGCATTTAATAAGGTATTATTTAGGGTGTCATAAGCCATATTCAACCTACCAATTTGGACATTTTATATGACTACATATAGATAAGATAAACTACACCATACTCTACTTCTCTATCAATCTTTGTCATCATATTTACAAGGTCTAGTATGGTTTGTTTAAAGCTAGGTAAAATTGAAGAAGAAGCAACATAGGTTTGACATAGTTGATTATAGGGATAGGTAGGTTGTTATTAAACTTGGTAAATAGATATTTGAGGGATACTTGAGGAGAATCCATGGACAACATTAACTTGACAAGACTAACATAAAGGTACATAAGAAGCATTTTTATCATATGAGTAATGATACATACCAAGTTTATATTTTTGAGGCACTTAGACTACTTATACTAACTGAGATTCACTTGGAGTCACCATTTGTTGCCTTCAAAGGCTGATCTATTGAAAGATAACACCAAATATTCCTTTAATGGATAATAATCTAGTCCCACCAGGCATGCCAGAACTATTATATCTCAAATTTTCACCCTTGAGAGAGTGTTTCAAGTCCTCTCACTTGAGTTATATAATAGGATTAGTCTTAGGTTGTGTGTGACCTCTTAATAGACTAAACCAACATTTCAATCTGAATCTCCCACATCAACATTTCAATGTGGAGGTTGTGATAGATGTTTAGGCTAGGAGGACTAATCAAGAGGTCTAAAATAATACTAATTAATAGATAAAGTCACTCAACCCTCATACTTAGCATTACCTACAAAATAATATTTAAAACTACATATAGGTTTTAGAATAAGACAACATGTCAAAGAAGACCAAGCCAATCACTTAATCAGATATACTATATGCATACACACTAAGTATAGTCAAAGGAGGAGGTAAAACTAGTATTCCTTGTTGATCCAAGGCATACAAATGAGTAGGGATTCACCATAATGAGGTGGAGGATCCTTATAAATGCCAAAATCAGGCATACTTATAGAGAAAGTGAGAAAAGAGAGATATATAAAGGCATAAAAGAGTTCACTGACAAGTCTCACTACTCTAGGATCAGTTAGAAGTAAGAAATGAGTTATAAATAACTTTGGAACCTTGTTAAAATGTTTAAACCTAATTTATTATGATCTCTTCATGGATTTTTCATAGGAAAGGTTCTTCATGATACTTGATGACTCACTAGAATGCTTGAAATTACCTTTTCTTGGCTTGTGGAAAATGACAAATGACAAGTGGTATTATTAGTCATCAACTTACCTTGAAAAAATGACCTCTACCCATCTCCTTGACACTTTTAATTTGTTTAGGAGTTTTATTGTAATGACATTCTAATAGTGATACTATCTTCTTAGGTGTCTTGAAACCCATTTGATTTTCATTTGAATCTTCTTTAAGGTCTTGAATGGCCATATTCACACCAACTATCACAATTTCCACTTCAAGCATGATTCTAGAAATTATAATGATTCATATACCACTTTAATAATCTTATATATATTATATGTTGTGTTTAGGTGAGTCTCATTAAATTTCACATGAGTCAAGTCATCTATGAAGGTCTACAACTATGCTGTCTTGGCAACATATTGATATAGTCACCTTTTACTCAACTTAGTGACTTGAAAGGCTTATACATAATATTAGGAGACCTAATTTTTTATTATAGTAGTATAGAACCTTTTCCCAAGCTTACAAATCCTATCTACCTAATTTGAGAGCTTAACACCACCTTGCATACTCACAAATAACCATGTGATATGAATATTAGGCTTAGTCTATACATTGTACCCTTCACATGTGTGAGCTAGTGACTCCTTTAGATTTTATTAGGTGTGTATATGTCATTAAATTAATCTAGAGTCATTCAAGGGCATTTAAAATCATTTTCAAGACCTCTACCTCCATTGAGCTCTTAGAAATGTTTAAGAAGGGTTTAAAGTAGCTAGTCATATTAATGATGATAATAAAGATGAGGGAATCAACCCCTAAACCAATTTCATAAGTTTTTATCCCATATAGATCCCATTCCATGGAAAATATCTTTTTTTACCATGCAAATCCTTCTGTAAGATCCAATCACAAAATTGAGTCTTCTAGAATTCTTCATAGTGCAAAACAAGATTTTAGGATAGTCTCAGATCATAAGCATTATTCATAGCATGTAGGTACTCAATAAAAAACTAGTCTCCCAAATTATTCCAAAAACCATCTTCCACCATTCACCTCCTTAAAGGATTTCTAAGCTACAGAAGTATCCTCTTAGGTTGAAGGATTATGTGAGTGAGACCAAGAGAGATATTCTTGGGTTTAAGACCTTCAATTTTTATTTTTTTTTGATTGAGGAAAATTAAAAAATGTGTGTAACACCTCATTTTAGGTTATCCATCCCTTGTTAAATTATCTTAACCCTTCAAATATTTTAGAACATCCCTAGTCCCCACATGAGGGTTTGTGATCAATTTTGCAAAATAAACCTTAATGAACTATTATGATGACTTTCCTTTAGTTTTAAAGTATCAAAACTATTTTAATATGATTTCCATGGATTATTATGGCTCCAACACATCTTAATTACATATATAAATCATAAATTTCAATACAACCTTGCATCTTTCCTCTCATGTTTATACGAAAAGTCCCTTCGCTATAGGTGTGCATTATGTATCTAAACTACATTTTTAGAATGGAAACCTTTTCAATAGTGTCCTTGGAAATTTGATGATATTTAAAACTATTTAAAATGTCTTCATACTCTTTTTATCTTCTCTATCCCTTGGAAACCCTATAACATTACCCTATTAGTCTTTTGTTTACTCAGGCCTAGGATAGGCATGTAGATGACTATTAGGCCTAATATTCACTTGGTCTATGTTTTTCCATTTCTAAGTTTACTTGGTAAGTGGTGACATTGTGGATAATGTATTCTCATTTTTTATGAATTGTTCCATGTATCCAATGACTCAAAATACCTTGTATATTCACTTGAACACAACACAATCATGTTTCTTGAAGCCACATAGTCCATTAGCAAGGAGTCTATCTCTCACATGACTGATTGCATGTGACCTCCTATATTTACTTATTCAACCAAAAAAATAAATTAATTTTTGAGTTCAATATTTTTCAAAGATACATGTTTATTCCATTTATATAGATGATAAACCAATCTCATATTGGTTTCTCTATGATAAGCCTAAGAGCACTATGACCCTTATGAGTCTTCAATAGGCCTAAAATTCTCTTCAATCAAGGAAGTTGATATGTTATGATTTAATATAAAATAAATTCCTTTTAAACCTACTCATAACCTATTATAGGCCCTTTGAACTCTATTTTAACTCTTATTATGTAGACCTTTTGCACAACCCTGACACTTTATGCCTACTTTCTTGGCACTGGCCTAAATGTGTTTCATTGAGACTATCTTGGCCATTCTAGAACTTTATTTAATTTTTGTATCATATTAACATATATAATTATTTATATAATATCACTCCACCTTTTAAAACCCTCAAACCATCACAATACAAGCCTCTTTTAATTTAGTTCACTTCAACCTACAGTGAGGACTATAAATGACTATGGAGTCTCTTAAAGATAGCTAGGAATTCATATGAATGAAGGAGGAGTTTTAAAAGGTGAAAATGGGTGTGAGGAGATCACTAAAATATTATGAGGTGATTGGGGACATTATGAGGAACCATCACTTCCATACACTATATTCCCTCAGAGACCTCAAAACCTTGAAGTGTAAGCTTGGAACCTCATCATTTTTTAAGAATGCTACCCATTGGTGACCTAAAAAATTATGAATGCGATTAAAGTCATAAAAAATAGTTTGATAGGATTGATTATTACCTATGGAGAGTCACACAACCTTCTTATAGCATAAATGAGCTCATAATTTCATGGAAATCCCAAAATTGAGCCTGGAAGGTTTAGATAGGGTTTAAGAGCACCCTAGAGTCTTACCAATTATTCATAAAGAATATGAGACAAAACTAAAAACCAATTCCATATATTCAAATTAAATTATGGCCTCCACCTTTGGCTAAGAGCTTAGGCCATCACTCTTTCTTCTTTGTACAAACCAAGCATGTGAAAATCATCTTCACAAGCTTGCCAAGGAGCTAATGGAAGAAAGGAAGTGTTTCCTACCTTATTTGGACCTGTACCTTCATTAAAAACCTTATTTTATACTTGAGAGAGATAAGTTAGACCTTGATTTCCCTTTGAGATCTTTCACACCTACAAAACCATGTTACTCTTCTCCTTTTTAGCATTAGAATCCACTTATAACTACCATTTCCATATGAAGTTGACTCAAACTAACTTGACACATGTTTATCCATATAATTCCTTATTTATGACCTTTGGTTGACATATAACATACTTGAGATACATTAAAGAGGACAAATAAAGGACTTTTATCAATGGTTTTGCACTTGGAAGACTAAATAAGACCTAACACAAGCAAAGACCTTTACCTTAATCTCTCCAAATTAACCTTAAACCTTAAAAAACCTTATAAATCCCTATTATATATTGAAAAAACTTTCAAAGGCCAAGTTTTGAATAATGGGGGTGACAATTTTACCTGTGAGGTCAAATTTGTTAACAATTACCAAACCAAATCACCAAGGGGCAACAT
This sequence comes from Torreya grandis, assembly GCA_037957365.1. Classification (NCBI taxonomy): domain Eukaryota; kingdom Viridiplantae; phylum Streptophyta; class Pinopsida; order Cupressales; family Taxaceae; genus Torreya; species Torreya grandis. The sequence goes on along the minus strand of JARHVA010003115.1, from coordinate 408,707 downwards.
GGTTACATCGACACATAGGTGTACTCCTTTGCTTTCTTTCCTTCCAAAATTTTAATTATTTCAATTTTAAGAGTATATGCATTAATTACACCTATAACATGATCTTGGTTTCAGGTTATACACATATAATAAATTAAAATAGGTCTCAATTCAAAGCAAGGCGTGTTGTACACATAATGGTACAAATTTATTTCCTTTAACCTAGTAATTTCATCCTTATGTATTACTAGATTAAATGAGGGAAAATTTATATGCTACATATAGATTTTACATGATAAAATAGTCTCGTACACTTGAAAAATATCACTTATGGATCTACCCTTTAATTCTTGAATTTTATATTGTTCAAATGCTTGTGGTCTTCATCTCACTATGCCTAAATGATTATCTTATGGTTTGAAATTGATATTATAATTACCCAAATCACCTATAGCCATAGTATGCTTAAAATTTAATATATATCATTCACTATCAATTACAAAGCTTTAATTTCTCTATTCTACAAGACACTATTATCAAGACTAAGACACTAGTATCGATACTAGTATCCCAGATATGACACTAGTGTCTATACCCTATAAGTCCTTAAATTTGAAAAAAAATCAATACGTATGGATCAAACTATTTTTTTTAATTATCCGTCCATGAGATCATTTTCAAAAGGTATCATATAAATACAAAAAACACCCCACTCATTATTCATCTAGAAATTACCAAGAAAACCCATATTCAAGCTCATTAAATCATTTGAAAAACTAAGTTATACTACCCTATTATTCCATATTTTCAAATAATTTATAGGATCAATCTTCTTACATGTTTGAATAAGCATTCAAAGAATAATGCATGAGCATTATTTATCAATTTTCAAGCTAGATCACTACATGCACTTGTATATATCATATTACACCATTTTCACACATAATCTTGCATAAGGGGGAGAATTAAATTATATTGAGGCCCTATTTAGATTATATGGCTATATAAATAATGTTCATTGATAGAGGGATCTTTAAGGTTAACTCAAATTCACTTGAGTCCATTAATCCCATTTTTCAAGTTGGCATGTCCTAATTGGAGTATTTAGGGTTTTGATCAAAATATTAATATCTAGAACCTATGCATGAGATCCAAATAAAAAATTTGAAAGTTAAAAGAGAACCCTAATAGGTATAGGTTAAATTTATATAAAAGGACTTATACTTCACTTTAGACATAAGCATTGATTTCAAGATAGAAGCATAGATGCTAGTGTTCCTATTTTGATGGTAGTGTCCAAGTGACTAGAGAGATAATTATAAAATATGATGAATCATAACTGAGCATCATCCTAATTGTTTCTACACCTATACTTATAAAATCTGATTGCACATCAATAAACAAGTTAAGTATTATCTCTTCTTTGTGTTTAAGCATGTAAATTGTTGTTAGTCATTGTACTTTCTATAGTTTTCAAATTCACTTAATTTAACATTATATCATAATATATTATGAATCTAAAATATTTAATTGCCCCACTTTTTATATTAGCTTACTTCTTAGTTGATTAGGCTACTCTATCCCAACCCTTAGTTCTAAAAAGGGTTAAACACCATCAATGAAACTACGTCTTAATATATTGAGAAGCATGTATGATTTCCACCAGATGCCTTTAAATAACTAAAAATAGGATCAATCCAAAAGTGGCCAAAGGACTACAAATAATATAAACTACAAAAATTGAGGCGTGCAGGTCCTCATCACCACAGATCCATTTGAACTACAAAATCAAGATAAGATTAAACAATGATAATAATGATAAAACCTTCAACAATGGATAAATGTCACTACTAAGAACATCAAAAGAGAGGCATAATTAATGTAACCCTTTAATGACTAATTATTTTTCACAATAAAGGGGAACATGAAAATTAGGGCATGACATTAATTAGGTAGATGAATTGGTGATTGATAATTGTTGACAATTTTGACCTCACAAGTCAAAATGTCACCTATAACTTGAAACTTTTCTTGCCATGTTATTTGCCCCATTAGATGCTATGTTGTTATTGTAATGTCCTTGAAATGGTCATCCAAAACCTTGATTAGTAGAGTTTAAGGTAAATTTGATGAACTTAAGGTTTTAATCATCATGGCCATGTGTTATTTAGCCACCTCTTAACCTATTTTAGGTTATTTCAACTGATGAAAGGAGCATATAACATATTAATAGGCCTCATATCTTGTGTCAAGGTCAAAACATGCTTAATTATTAAAAAAATGGTTGGTGATATGTTTGACTAACTTCATAACCCAATTGATTACATTTTAGTTCAATTTATGGTTTATGGAGTAGGTTTTTCATGTTAATTATAGTCTAATATTAGAAGAAGGACATGGTGTACCTATGCAGGCATTGAAAGATATAATAAATGCCTATTACATAACTTTTATCAGGTTTCTCAAGTGATTTTAGTAGTTTTATTGCCAAAAGGCCTATTTTGAGGCTATTTGTATAATTATTCAAGGTAAAATTGACCTCCATTAATCTCAAAGAACTTATTTGTTTATTTCAAGGTCAATTCAATTATTTCAAATAATTTTTAGATGTCAAAATGCAAAAATTCAACTTATCTCTCATATCAATCTCCTTAGTAGATGTAGGAAGGCCATCAGGGTTTGCTCAGTACAGGAAGGAGAGAGATTCAAGTCTAAAGATGTTATTAAATGATAGGGATCCTAATCACCTTAAATTTCGTTTCATTTTTTGTCATATTCATCCCCCCATCTTTATGAACAATCACTAAGAGTGTAAGGGGGTCACTATGTTCTAGTCATCTAGATAAGGTCTAGGTTTGTCTCTATCTCTTTACTTCAGAGCTCGATGGAGAAAAATAAATTTAGGGGGATTATTTAAAGGTCATATAAGAAATTTTTAAATATTTAATCATCAGTTAATTTTCTTTGATAATGTGTCTTTTGATAATAAATAGGGTGCTTGTCTTGATTGTTAAGGATAATGGTTTTCAATAATGTTTAATATTTTAGTTGAATGTATTCATTTTCAAGAGTTTTCAAGCTCATGTTTTAGGTAAAATACACCTATTTAATCTAATAAAAATGTTTAGGTGCCTTCATATTAAATAGGTTATTTCTTGAGGTAGCTTGAGTGAGATGGTTCCTTCTACAAGGTACAACTATAGGTCTAATGAGATTTTAAGTGTGTGAGAGTATTTCAGTCACCTCAACATGATCTTGAAGAATTCATAGAAGGTGATGAATTATGGACTTACCTTGGGAGGAAATTACATATGAGTTATTAAGACTATGATCTATCAAATCTCAAAAGAGCACCTGTAGGCCTAATAAGTAGGCTAGATGGACATCATGACAGGTGATAGAAGATATGAAGAGTTATGAAGAGGAAGATGTTTTCTTGGAGAGCAGGAAGTTATTTCTCAATGTTCATAAGTTCTTCAAGGGGACTAATTTCATAGTTAAATAGAGTAAGTGGATCTCTTGGAGCCTCTAATGCCTAAATAACACAATCATGATTATGTATGACTATATTACCAATTTGAGAGACCTTCAAGGGACTGTGTGCTATCAAAAATGTATTTATGAGGTTTCAAGATGAATTTTCATGGTGATATAAGTCACTTATAAAGGATTAGAGTGTTTATATGGTCACCAAGGTACAATCTAGAGTCATAATTGAAGACCTTAAAACTTAGTTTAGCAGAAATTAAGATACTTTAGAAATTTTAAGGTAAAAATCATGGTTTGTTTTCCTTGTTTATCAATCTCCTTGAATACTTTTTCAAGTTGGTGGTGTGTGTTAAAGTTATTAGAGGGTTTTTTAACCATTTTTCACCTAATACCAAGCATCTCATATGTCTTTTTATAGTTCATACAGAGACCTAAAAGGGAAAAAATTACCACCTACAACAGTCATATTTTAAGGCATCCTCAAGAAGCATCATGTTGACTTATGAAGGAAGGTGGTTGATAGTATTTGGGTTATAAATGATATCCATGATGATATTTAAACATATTAAAAGTATAATTATAAGTATAATGACACATTTTATTCTATATTTTGTACAAGTACTAATATGTACCTAAAACTATGTATTGAAGACACAATCAACAATATTATATGCAAGATGAACCTATGAAGGTCAAAAAATTGCTAAGATGGATAAGTTATAATAATGAATTTATTGGTATAATAATAACTTGATGTCATAGAAAAAAATAAGGTTAAAAAGTGGAGAGAAGGAAAAATGGCCCCCTACAGCTAGGTACAGTCACAGTTAGTTGAGATGGCTTGAGTGTGATCATGTGAAGACATGAATAGACAAGAACAAGAAGATGAGGTATCACACTTTTAAAAGTGTCATGAGGTGACAAGGTATATGTAAAATTATTAAATGTCCTAAGTTAAATCACCTTCTTTCATCAATCTTAAAACTCCAAAATGAATACCTACAGCTAGCCTAAAGAGACCTAACTGAGCTCTAAGGTCAATAACATGAGTATGAAACATAATGATAAGATTGAGAGTTTATTGATTAGTTATGTTTTATATTAAGGATTTATATATAATTTCAAAGATTCTTCCAAATAAATATGGAGTTTTCTCAAATAATACATACAATCAACTTAGTAAACATATAGTTAGTTAAGGTGATTACACAATTAGTTGTGTACTAAATGTTAATGAGAAGCTTGCATAAAGGAAGGCAATGAGGGTTTTAATACCTTCATAATATTATAAGATATTTTATATCATATAAAAAACCTATTAAAGGTCTTATATCACCTAAATATTTTATATGTAATCCAAGGGTAGTGGATATCCACCTACAATCAATACACACCTATAATCACTCAAAGACATGAATGAGGATGTTGGTAAGGGTTACACATGTGATGGTAATGATTGTCATGGATATTAATTTTAATGATTTATAATATAATATTAAGGGGTGAAATAAATTTTCATTAGGAATTTCTATAAATATAATATCCATAAGAGGGTATAACTTAGAACTAACATAGTCTAATGACACGGTCTTTTAGAACCCTACAAGCTCATTCACAAGTATGAGTTAGAAAACTATTTTTATCATTAATATTGAATGTATAATATTTTAAAAGAGTGTTTATGGTATTTATTAATATATTTATCAATTTTTTTATCATGTGAATAAGGATTAAAACCCATTTTATACACCTCTAGGGTCAACAAGTCCAATTTGCTAAAAACCCTCAAATGATGAGAATTTAGTGTTTAGACTTGTTTGAAAGGTAAATGCTTGAGATCATAATGTTAGATAATTTCATGGATATTTTTTTAAAAAAATTATATATTTTTATCTATGAGAGTGAGTTTGGAGGTCTAATGACTCTCAAAAGACCTTCCTTAGCCTTCACAAACAGTCACCTCAGCCTGAGAGGCTATTTTGTAAGGGTTAGAACTTGGTGCATAAGATATATGGATGCTTAAGGTTTATTGAGGTGTTTTATAGGGTTTCATAACTCAAAATTTTGGAGTTTTGTGGTCTTTAGGCTTCACATATACATGAACAATCATCAAAAGGTGACAAAACCTTGCTTTACTTGAGAAAGAGCTCAAAGAGGTCACTTTATTTGCTCAGATATTACATGAGGTTTTTCATGGTAAATAAATACCATAAGATATTTTATATGGGTACCCCTACCACATATTATTTGAATTGGTTTTTAGAATGGACCCTTGTCCTTTATGAATGATTGTTAAGAACATAAACCTCTTAAAATGCTCCTTATACCCTATAATTGACCTGATTGGAGAGATATGATTATTAATGCCCTCAAATAAAATATTTTAACTTATAAATGATCCTATTAATACTCAAAAATATCCTTATATTTACTTCCAGGTGTTTATTCACATTTTTAGGTATAATATCCTATAGTATAAAGTAAAACATGTAACTTTAAGCTTGTTTATGAGGGTATAGGTAGTGGAGTGACATAAAAAAAATGAAGAGATTTATGGGGAATTGAAAGAGGTTTAAAAATAATTCAAAATATTATACATGTCTCTCAAATATTTATACAATTCCTGCAAGTTGGCCACTAGCTCAACAGGTGAGAAAACTTAGTTTTACAAGCCTAAAATCAATGGTGAAGAATTAAGAGTGTAATAAAGGACATCAATATTAAGGGATGAGTTATCTTAAGTTTATTGATCTAAAACTCATAATTCTTGGTTTAATAATATTTAAATAACACATAAATAATAATGTTATCTCTAAGAAGCGATGTTTTATTGCTCAAATTTATCAATACAACATATGCCTATCTTTGGGAAGAGATGTCTATTTTTTTTAAAAGATACATATATATATTTATAACTATTTTTGAAGGTAGGAAGAGGATTTGGAAGGTCACCAATCTCAAGGGAGATGAAATGGTTTGACTTCCACAAATTAAAATAACATAAAATTCAAGAAATTACTATTTTTAGACTACACTACTAAAATTGAAATTTGGGGTACTTCCATTTGGTTTTATAGGGTCAAAACCCATTGATCAAAGATATTTTACATCTCATGATGTTCCCCTTATTCTTATATCTCTAATTATTTGAATGGGGAGTCAAATAGAGCTATGGTGCAAAAGTTATGGCTCCTGAAAGTTCTGCCACTAATTAGGGTAGGACCATCACCCAAATTTCCACTTGAAGTGTTGCCTAGATCATTACCTAAAGTGTTTTATAGATCATTCCTTAATGATTGAGAAGAAATGGTCCCCACTTCATCAAGATTCATCATCAAGTGTGGTAGTTGTGTCTTGATCTAATTCTCTATTAGTCACTCACCTTGGTGGCTAATCTTGCCTCTCTTGACCACTAGATAAAGTGGAATAGAGTACCCTCTTGTTATTTTTATCCAGGTATCCACAATATGATCCTCTTACACTAGATTAAAAATATATGGATCAAGATCACTAATGTCCAGTTGTTCTACTATGACTAAATTTTTCAATAGAGGTGGATGATATGAAATGGCTACATCATTTAATGTCATGGGTTGGAACCTGACACATACTTGGAATGGATTGTGATTTGTAGATCTATGAAGGGGTTATTATTCACCATTTTTGTCTAACCATCATTATATGGATGGAAGGATATGAACTTATTCATCTTGGTATCCATTTTGTTTTGTTGTTGTGTTGATTATGTAGTCAGGGCTACAACATTGACCCTTTTGGATTTATGTGGCTTGACCATCATGAGAACAATTTTTTTGGAATTAATCAAGGAGATAGATGTGGAAGGTGGTACCTTAGGTACCCTATAGTGCCAAATTCCAAGAGTGAGGGTGATCCTTTAGGTTATTGATTCATAGATACCATGTCGATTATACATGAATGGATAACCAAGGAATACACCACAAACATCCAAATTGACCACATCACACAAGACCTCATCTTAGAAAGGTTTTATTACATATGAAAGAAGACACTAGTGGGTGACATAGATTTTTCTCCCTAGACTCAACCATCTAATATTGTATGGCTTTGGGTGAGGCTTCATAGATAGATTTAGACTTTTCACAACATTAGTAGAGATTAAATTATTTTGACTCCCACTATAAAGAATGAAATGTAGAGGCTTACCCTTCACCCATAACTTAGAGTGAAACAATCTTTCCTTATCAGTTGGCCTTTCCTTATGGGTCTATGATGAAGTAACAATGGCATCAGGCTCAACATCTACAATATCTTCTTCATCCTCTTTGACTGTAGGGTGTGTATGAGGTAGAGCATTAGATGTTGAGGATTATGACTCAAAAATTAGGGACTTGATAGCTTGACATTCCTCTTTGGAGTGAGTTCCACTTTTATGGTAACCATACCATTTCCTAGTCTTTCCCTTCTATGGTTGCTTATATTAGAATTCCATTTTCTATTTTGAAGGTTGAACCTTTGTATTCTTTCTTTCATGCTTCTGCTTAATCTTCACTACAAACTTGTATGCTTCACTGAGGGTTTCCAAATTGAAGATTTTAATTTCCCCCTATATGTACCATTTTTTTCCACAATGGTATTTGAGAAACTTGTGTTTCTCACTTTCCTAGATGCCCAATCTCATAGATAGGGAATGAAAAATGTCAATGTATTCTTGAATAGACTATTCCTTACCTTGGTAAAGTTGTTGCCACTATATATACATATCATCATATGCTCCAATGGGGAAGTATTCTTCCTTTATAGTTTCTATGAAATCATTCCATGTAGGTACCTCAAGTCTAATATCATTCATACTTAACCTCTTCTTGTACACTTCCCACAAATTTTTGATAGGCAATGATGCTTTCAAAATAGCAAAAGTGATCTTTTCTTCATCGATGAATTTATCTATATAAAAATAAGAAGAAAATTGATCCCACCAATTTTATACTAAATCAACATTAATTTTTCCTTCAAATGTAGGGATATCAAAATTCACCTAAACCTTGAAGGGTGTTGGGGCACTAAAAGGACATGGAGGTGCATATGAGGAGCCAAAATTTCCCATTAAGATTTAATAAAGAATTTGGATGAATTGTTTTATCATATGTACTTGTTGATACTAGAGGGATTCATTCACCATTTTATTGAAATGATTAAATGTCTTGGTGTTGTCTACCATTTGAGATCGTTTGGAGTAAATAGGTGGATGGTTTGTTGGATCTTGTATTTTCCACCCAAGCTTCATGTAATCTGACCTTATCCTTAGGATCATACACTCTTAAGACAAACTAATCTGATACCACTGATCTAAAACTCAAAATTCTTGGTTGAATAATATTTCAAGAACACAAATAACAATGCTATCTTTGAGAAGAGATGTTTTATTTCTCAAAATTGTCGATACAACATATGCCTATCTCTGGGAAGAGATGTCTATTTTCATTTTTAGGATACATATCTATTTTTGCCTATTTTTAAAGGTATTATGAGGATGTGGAAGGTCACCAATATCAAGGGAGATGAAATGGTTTGACTTTCGTGAATTACAACATAGAATTTGAGAAAGTACTATTTTTAGACTACACTACTAAAATTGAAATTTGGGGCACTTCCATTTGGTTATCAAGGGTAAAAGCACACCAATATAATATTAATTCCAAATCATGATGTTCCCATCATTATTTTCTTTCCAACAGTTCAAACGAGGATTAAAATGGAGCTATGGTGTAAAAGTTATGGCTCCCAGAAGTTGTGCCACTAATTGGGGTAGGACTGTCACCCGAATTGTCGCCTAAAGTGTTGCCCTAATCATTGCCTAAAGTTTTGTCTAGATAATTTATAAAGGTCTAATTAGGTCACATTTACTCATAAAAACATATAAATTTCATGGAAAACATCTCAAACAACACCTCAATCACACAAAAGTGTTTAGGCTTGCAAATGACCATTTCATGGTTTACCCATCTACACAACATTACAGAAATTGAAATTTGGTATGGACCATGGTATTAGTATAGGTAAAGTGAATAAAATAATTTTGGAAGGTTTCACATGTGTTAGTGGTCGTTTGGGCCAAATTTCTCTTTCTAGGCCTAGGAGGCCTAATTAGGCATAGAACGGGATAGAAGGTACTCAAAAATATGCTCTATTTTCCAAGGTGATCCATACACAATATCAAGGGAGATGAAATGGTTTGACTTTCGTGAATTACAACATAGAATTTGAGAAAGTACTATTTTTAGACTACACTACTAAAATTGAAATTTGGGGCACTTCCATTTGGTTATCAAGGGTAAAAGCACACCAATATAATATTAATTCCAAATCATGATGTTCCCATCATTATTTTCTTTCCAACAGTTCAAACGAGGATTAAAATGGAGCTATGGTGTAAAAGTTATGGCTCCCAGAAGTTGTGCCACTAATTGGGGTAGGACTGTCACCCGAATTGTCGCCTGAAGTGTTGCCCTAATCATTGCCTAAAGTTTTGTCTAGATAATTTATAAAGGTCTAATTAGGTCACATTTACTCATAAAAACATATAAATTTCATGGAAAACATCTCAAACAACACCTCAATCACACAAAAGTGTTTAGGCTTGCAAATGACCATTTCATGGTTTACCCATCTACACAACATTACAGAAATTGAAATTTGGTATGGACCATGGTATTAGTATAGGTAAAGTGAATAAAATAATTTTGGAAGGTTTCACATGTGTTAGTGGTCGTTTGGGCCAAATTTCTCTTTCTAGGCCTAGGAGGCCTAATTAGGCATAGAACGGGATAGAAGGTACTCAAAAATATGCTCTATTTTCCAAGGTGATCCATACACAATTTTGGACAAAGAGTTTTACTAGCTTTTAGGGTTACAAGGAATGAGTGAAAAAATAATAAAATAGTGAAAAATTACATATTTTGGAGGGTCTAATGGCTCCATTTTCCTTTTTGTAGGTCTGAATTGAGGTTTATAATCCTTCCATGGAGGGAGTTTTCCTGGTTCAATGTAAAACCCAATTTTCTCTCTCCTACATCTCTTTGCTCATGAAGGAGTCAAGTGATCAAAACACTACATTGATGCATTAAAACATTTAAAAATAAACTATTGATGTTTTTATCTCCCTCATACACATATTCAAGTATTATCAAGTTAGAATTTGATTTTAAGAAGGTTGAAAAGGTCTCTAAGACTCCTAGCTAAACCTTCCTTCCTTTCTACGCCTAGCATATTGAAAGAGCCAAATAAGCATAAATGATATTATAACAGCACAAGTAAGGTCAAGATACCTCATGAATGTCTTATAATAATATTTAAATGGATAACTAATGAAGACTTAAAGTCATATTTAAAGGGAGGAAGACTCATTCTTCAAATGAGGATGTATAAGCTAGTATATAGGATGTCAAACAAGGATATAGACACCTTCCAAGTGGTCAATCCTAACCAATTAATGATGAATAAATTTTAAATTCTCCTTAACACATGATACTCTACCTCTATGCCACCCTAAGGACATTAATGGAAGGAAATATTTGAGGAAGTACTATTTAGCAACTTGAGGGGTTTGAAGACCAAGGTGGCACCCCTATTTTGGGGTTGATTTGCCTCCCCATCATTTGATTTTATATTTTTACTCTCTTTTAAATAATTTTATGATCACTCTTTTTCTTTGGTTGTGTTTAAAGGCTACCAAATTTTGTATTCATCTCTTGAAGAAATAAAAAGCTCTTTTCCTCCATTTTTAGGTCTTGGTGAAGTGTATGGTGTTTGTTATTGATATAACATTATTATGCATTTGTTTTCCTATTTTATTGTCTAGTTTTTATACCTTAATACAATAAATTTTAATTTATAAAGGTCATTTTAGGTGTCAATATCAATCTTAGTCTAAGTTTGGATGTGAATTCAGTACCTTTTCATTCCTTACATACAAAGAGTGAGTTTGTCAAGTCCTTTTCATGAAACATTGTTATATAAGTCATTATTTTAGTGAAGAGAATGTGTACAATATTATTATCTTTATAAGAGTGTTAATTGAAATCATAATTGGTCATATTCATTGGTGCATCACCCTCATTACAAAGTTTTCATTTCAATTTCATTACAAACAATATCACTTTCACCCTTTTCATAGTCATAAATTAGTATTTAGTAGGAATAATATTAATTTTAGTGAGTTCATCAAGGTAATAAACCCTTTATGTGTATATTCTCTCCTTAATAAAGTCACCCACACTTATGAGAGGTTCCATTTTTTCAATAGGAGTGTGAAACAACACACTTTCTCACAAGGGTATCACTCCTGATTAACAATAATTTTTGGCACACCCAGTGAGACACATACTCTTTCATATAAATGAAGTTTGGAGATGAGGAAAATAATTTACATTATCATAGGAAATTAATCATCATTTTAACCAAAGGATTACTTCAAGTCGCATCATTCTTAGTGGTATGATAACACAACTTTAATGCCAAAGGTTACCACAAGATCATCCAGTAAAGATATTCATTTTGAATTAATTAAGTTTCCTTAAATCATTCTTATAAAATAAAAAGATTTATAAATAAAAAACCCTATCCTATGAATTTATTTCAATCTCCTAGTCATCCCATTATACTAGACAATTCAATTCACACTATCCAAATGGTAAATAGAAACTAAGTATTTGTCTCATCTAACAGTGGAAGCCCACTGAATATTGCCAAACATGATGATATAACAACATCATATTTTAAGATCATTGACTTATTCTTAGGATAAGATCAAACCATGCCTATTAAGGACATAAAGTATGATTCCAACCTTTCTTTAGTCCATAATGTTTTCCAAAAGAATGTGTCTATTAGACTACTCATTACTTCCTTCAAAGGAAAAAAAACTACAGTGTTATAGAAACATTCATCTAAATTCCATTGCTTCTTGGGATGACTTAGGTTTAGCCATTTGTAGGTAGTTTGAGGGAAAATATTATCACTTATCCTTGGTTAAACAACTTACCACCATAAAGAGGGATCCTCATGAGTTCATGATTGAATTTAACCTCAAATTCCTAAAAACATGGATTAGGATACCTCTAATGATCAGGTCATCTCTAGAGGATGACTCTCTATATTATTTAAGATCTCTTAATTTAGGTATTAGTGTCATGATTCAATCAATGGGTGGCACTAATTTTCTAGATGCTTATGAAGTATCCATTAAAGTAGAGAATAGTTTGATACAAGATGGAAAATTGGCACCTATACCTCTTATGCATTTTTCTCTAGAAACACAACCAATACCGTCCCCTCAAGACATTCTGATGGATCCGATTCAATCCCCCCAGGCACAAGTTTCATCCCTTCCTAACTAATCAATTGAGACTAGAGAACTCAAAGGAATGTTGAAATCTTTTGGGAATGGAATTGTCTAATTAAAAAGGAAACAATATCAAGTAAATAGGCCTTACCAAGCACCTAATCAACCTACCTATCAACCTTTTAGAGATAACAAACCCCTTATCAAGGCTTTAGAGAATAGATACCTTGATATCAATCTCAAATAGCTATCATGCAGGCCAAGCCATATGCAATAGTTGATCCTAATGATATTTCATCATCTAAATATATTATTCTTGTGCTAACTTAAAATAATATGGTGCCAGATTTAGGTTGGCAACCCTCTAATCAGAATGACATATAGAATTAAGCTTCAGTCAACTATTCCATTTAAAGTGATTTTTTCTAATGCATTAAAGGATTTTTTTTTGCATACACATCCTTTAGATATGAACATAGTATATAGTATAGATTCTAGGCCTCTTAGAAGCAAATTTCAATAAACCCACCAAAATCCAAAAAGCATTCTAAGTAGGGTGGAATGAAACTAAGAAATATCACCTATAAAAGAAAGATAAATGATCAACGTGTTGGAATTTCCATTAAACCATTTATTTTTTACCTAGTAAATAACTTCAACCTCCAAATAATATGCCTCCAAGCACCAATATTGATGTTTTTAAGCTACTTCCTCCTTATAATGGTTATATTTAAAGCCTCATATCTATAATGCATAAAATGTAATAGATTTATCCTAAAATAATAATGGATTTTTTGTGCTCAATGCATATAACACATGAATTTATAGAAATGTATCAATAAATAAATGGTAGGTTTAATTTAAGTGTTAACAAAATTTATTATCCATAGCTATAGAAACTAAATCAACATGTCATCCCCAATGCAACATTGCATACAACCATCATCATCTGCATGGAATGTTGTAGAACATATGTAGATGCAATATGTTTGAGGGTGAGGAAAGGAATATGTAGAGTAAATTCAATAAAAAACACTATAATCTCGGTTAGTGATGGTGTTGTAGTTTCTAAAGGACACATATTACAAATATGTGTTCAAACAACATTTTTTCATTTTTTTCTTAAAACTTAATGGAATATTATAGTAGAAACTTTTATATATTATATACATAGATAGGTATTATAAAATATGAAAATAATAGCCTCAATATATTTCATAAATAAGGCCCAAGAGAGAAAGGATTATGAGCTTTGTATTAAAAATCATGCAAACCAAAATATTCCAATGTAATTAGAAGACAATGAAGAGTGAATTGATATTATGAGGCATATAGTACTTTGTAAGTACTAATAAGTGTAAATAAAAAAATTACATGTATAAATTTATAAATAATATAATAGTAATGTCTATCCACTTATAGGAATTTTGGTGATTATTTACCTACAAATTTTTTGATTGAAAGCATGTAATATATTACTTTTAAAAAAAACCATAACACATGCCCACAAAAAAAGTAAAGCATAGTAAGAGTTAAATAAAGACCCACTCAAAAGATCAAATCAAAATATCAAGGCCCAATAAAAATAATATTTTTTACTTGATTACAAAGGCATGTGTCATAAACACTTAAAAGAAACATAAATAGCAGAATCAAAGACCATCCTAGGAAACCAATATTTTTATCACGTCGACGGAAGAGGAGGATGTAGAATATGCCCCTAAAAAAACCTATATTTATATTTATTTTTATTTTGAATCACAACTTAACATGTAGTCACCTTAACACCTCCTCAACCTTGATAGTTCCTAAGATAAAGTTTCGATGCCAACTTCAAGATCAAGTTCTGAACTTGGGACCTATGGGTTATAGATTCATTCTAATATCTCTTCTACTAATTTCATGAATACCTTGAGAAAAATTACCCTATGGAAATTAATTTCATTATAATAGTTTGGAATTACATTATAAATACTTACCACCATATCTGAGGTTAAAATTTTACCCTTATTCTTAACTTGTCAGATTACTCTTGTTTAAGTTGTTAAGTATATCATAGATAGTAACAAAAGGCAACCCTTTCCTACATTTCATGATAAATCTATATTTTACATGTTATTATCATCTTTTATACTTTATAAATATCACTTAGGGATAAACCCTTAGTTTACGACCTTTTCACTATCAAAAGCCTCATGTTTGCCATCTCAGTGTGCATAAATGCTTATCTTATAGTCTGATCCTAATATTTTGATTACTTAGATCACATGTATCCCGTAGTCTATATAAAATATGATTAATATCCTACTATGGTAGTTAAATATATTTAGAAATGTTTTATCTTCCTGAACACTACCATCTAGACTAGGATACTAGCATCGACGCTAGTGTCTAAACCTTACAAACAGTGAAATTTATAAATCTTTTGACATGTATGGGTCAGCCTATAGTATTATTTTAACCCTCCAATGAGATTGTTTCAAAATATTTGGTATAAATATAAGTTAAATACTATTCATCATCATCAAGTAAGATTAATTATAAATCAAGCACACATTTATCTTATACCAAGAAAAAACACCTCTCAAGCTTGAAAAAATAACCTATTATTCCTAATTTACAAATCAATCATAGGATAAATAGTCTTATATGTTTTAATCATTCAAAGAGTATCCCATGAGAAATAATTTCTAATTACAAGGTATACCACTACATATACTTGCATATAGCATATTGCATAATTGTTCACACACAAGCCCACATAAGGGGGATAACTACATTAGTCTAAGGCTCTCTTAAAATTATTAGATATGTAGGAAATGCTCACTAAAAAATGGGTATTTGAGGTCAACTCGACCTCACTTGAGGCCACTAAACCATATTTTACAAGGTGACATGCCCTAATCAAAATACCTAGGGTTTTGAGCTACATACTAATATCTAGAAACCATGCACATGATCCAAACAAATAATCTACAAGGTGACAATGAACCATAATAGGAGTAGCTATAATTTATGAAAAAATACCTTTATTATATATAGGGTAGAATCATAAATTATCAAATAGAAACATTATTTTTTAGACATAAGCATTGATGTTAGTGTCCTTAGTTTGATAGTAGTGTCTACACTGACAAAGAGCTGATTTCTAGAATCTGAAGAATCATAATTGAGCATCATCATGATTGTTTCTATAATGGCACTTCATAGATCCACTTACACATCATTATATAATCTAATTAATATTCCTTATTTGTGTTTAAGCATTCAAATTACTATTTGGCATTATACTTTATATGTTTAGCTTATTTTCATAATTCAAAACTATATCAAAATATTATGACTATGAATTATTTAATTGGCTTGATTTTAGAATACTCTTCTCCTTACTTGATTAAGATATTCTATTTTACCTCTTTATAGAAATGGTTAAATATGTGGTAAATCTGACCTTTGAGTCTATATGAGCCAAATCCTAACTTACCCATGGGTTTAAACCTTCCATAGTTTTATAGTGTTGCACTTATTTTCTATATTTGAATTTTCACATAGGCATAATATAGGTGATGTTTGTTTTCCTTATTTCCCTAGCCTTCATGATATTTATTTTTCTCATCATCAATGATATAAATATTTTTGATGATTATGATGCAATAAGTATCCAACTCTCTACAAAATCTTCATTAACGTAAATTTTGTCAAACCAAGTATGACATGGGAAAAATAGCAATCATATATTCAAGATTCTAAAAGACCTCCTCTTAACTTTCTAGAGCGTTATAGATACCATCCATCTAACCAAATCCATGTTATCATTATACCAAGAGATAAATTGAGTAACCCTATAGTTTCAAATGAAGGTAATCAACATGACCTTCCTCAATTCCCTCTACCTCCCACATCTTCACTAGATGGTGTGTGTATAAATATTCAATACAAAGTACCTAGGATTTGTGATTGTGAATCACTTAAAGATCAAATCATCACTATGGGAAGGAGCATAGAATATTTGAAAAAAAAAATTAGTTCAAATATCACATCATTAGAAAATCAAATCACATACATTTAGAATCCAAAATATGCTAGTGTTAATCAGGTGTTTACATCTTCATATAGAAAGCTTTTAACAAACAAGGTTTCATATCAAAATAAGAAGCTAAAATAAAATTCATCTACAAAAATTGATTAAAAATTTATAAAAAATTCTAATAAATTTTCAAGTGAGATTCTAATGGAAATGCTTATAAACAAGCTAATCAAACTACCCCCTCTACACCCTCTGCTGAGATCAAAATACTATTGTGCATATCATAGAATGTGTGGGCATCATACAAATTTTAATTTAGTTTTTAATAAGAAAATACAAAGTGAATTTGATAGTGGTGATCCTATAATATATACATCAATCAAACAACCCACTCACCTTATGATTGCATCTCTTAAAGCACATGTACTAAAATAATAAATATGATTACCAAAGGATAATTTAGAGAAATAATAATTACAAATGCAAATATTAGAGAAAGAAAATATTCAAAAGAAAAAATTAGATCAAGAAAAGATTCAAAAGGCAAAACTAGATTAAGGAAGGTTAAAAATATATCAATAAGTCAAATCACAAATTACATATTTTCCTAATGTATACACAAAGATACATGACTCTTATGTATTCCATAATGATATGTAACATTTTGACAATGATTAACATTCTCAAGAAAAATAAACTTTAAATAAGGAAACTCTATTTTATTATGCAATTGGTTTTTCATACACATATGCTCAAAATGGTATATTACAAGTTCAAGAACAACCTATAAATTTATTCCTTTCCTATGCTAACTATGGTTATGTAGAAGATGATTGTAGTGACATAACTAATATGTAGGATGCATATGGAAATAAAATTGAGGGTTATGACACACATGATACATGGCATACATAAATACATCCCTTTGATGACATATTTGGCTTCTAGTATAACTTTTCCCTTTTCCTTAGCTTCTTTTCTAATCAGACTAATATTAAAAAAAATAAAAATAAAAATAAATAAAATACAAAAACATTCAAATAAAATTATACAAAAATATTTATCATTTCACATTTTTACTAATTTTTGCATATGTTGTTTACTTGATGTTAGTATATAACATATAATTTCTTTTCTATACACAAATATGTTTCATGGGTACTTTAATATGATACATGGATATACTAGATCCATGATACATGCACATACAAATGTTGGACCTTTACTCTACCCATATGACACACTACACTGGGGGAAACTACTTATATCGATCATGATTGATACATGTTCTATTATTTTATAATCACTTTACATTATCATGTTGATCTACTATACTAATGATTACACATGTCTATACTTATACTTATATATTACATAGTGTGTTATATATGCTATGCTACAAGACATTTTTATAACACATGTATGTAGGGACTAGTATGATATGCTTATGTTATTTGTTTATATTTCACTTATTCATCTTATTATATGGATTACTTGAGTGTACTTATTATTTTATACCTTTTTTGGATTGTGGAACATTTGAACATGCTCCTTGGTAATTAACCCTAGTGCCACTGCATGTTATTTCTTACATGTGTTGATTTTTGAACATGTCCTCCCATTTGAGTGTCTGATATTTGAATATGTACCTTGTTTATTATCTCTTTAGACCCTTTTTTTCATGAACTTTAGTGTTCTTGTGCATCTAATTGATTATTTTTTTAGCTTGTGCTTGTTACTTCTAAATGTTACAGTGGTCCATATCATGCATTTTAGGGCTTATTATGTATGGATCTTATGAGATTCATTGATATATCTATGCAAACATGATTCTACCATATGATTCTTTACTACATGATTGATATGGATATAACATGGTTATCTTATCCTTTTGAGATAAAGGTGACTATCATATAACATTCCCCTCACCTTAAAAGGGGGAATACGAGTGGGGGCATGTCATAGAGACATGATTCTACATACACATAGTTGACATAATTGGTAGAATTTGATACAATTTACTTGATTCAGATATACACTTGAGTCATAATATTATATATTTGACACTAATTTTCATAGATTTGGGATGAAGTTTTTCAAATTTATGACATATATTATACATAGTTTATAGAGTAGAAGTTACATTTTTAATAGATACTTTAGCTTGAGACACATTACAAGTTCATATGCCATGTAAATACATAAAATCACAAATACATATTCAGATTATATACACATTTATACACCAACCTTACCAAGATGTATTGATCAAGATTTTATCTATTTATAGTAGTTAACTCCCTTGAGTAGTGTGATCGATATTTAATTCCCTTGATGGCCTTAACACTACTCCCATTTTCCAAGTTGATATGGTTATACCATTTAATCTGAGCAATATTGGCTAGATTGGTTAGATTATGTATACATTTTATTTATGTGATTTAGATTCAATGATATTGATGGCCTTGGTAGAACTAACCCTTTGCACTAGATTTGGGGCATGATCACCCTCAAAATATCCTCTTCATGTCTCCAAGGTTTATTTGTGAACATCTATACAATAATTTAACAACGAATCATCATTACCAAAGAAAAACTTTTAAGGGGCAACATCATTATATTGACACACAGGTGTACTCCCTCCTTACTCTCTTTTATTTCACATATTTTAGTTATTAAATTTTTAGATTATATACACTAATTACACTATAACATGCTCTTGGTTGTAAGTAATAAAGAAAACAAAAAATTCAAATAGGGTTCAAGTTAGAATAAGATGTGTTGTACACACCATGGTACACATCTCTTTTCCTTTAAACTAGTAATTTTATCATTACTAGATTAAAGAGGGGAAATTTTTAGATGATAAATATAGATTTACATGATATAATCATCTTTTACACTTAAAAATGTCACTCAAGGCTCAACCCTTCAGTTTACTACCTTCATGTTATTGAAAGGCTCATGTTTTCCATCTCATTATGTGTAAATGCTTATCCTATCATTCAACCCTAAAATTTTGATTACCCAAATCATATATAGCCCATACTTTGTATAAAATTGGAATAATATCCTAATCTAGTAATTATATATCTTCAAAAACTGTTTATCCTCTTAATAGACTAGGACACTAGCATCTGAATCTAGTGTGGGTCTGACGCTAGTTCCTAAAACTTATAAAGGGTCAAATTTGTAAATATTTTGACATGTATGGATTGGACTATAGTATTCGTTTTAACTCTCCCATGACATCATTTCAAAAGGTGTGGTATAAATTAAATTCAAAGACCATTCATTATCATCAAGTAAGAACAAGTACAAATCAAACACACATCTATCTTATATAAAGCAAAATCACCTTTCAAGCTTGAAAAACTACGCTATTTCCCCCTATTTATAAGTTAGTCATAGAGTAAATATTATTATAGGTCTAAAGCATTCAAATAATTATCCATAAAAAATATTTATCAAGTTAAAATATAAATCACTACATTTACTTGCATATAACATATTACATAATTGTTTAAGCATAAGCCTACATAAGGGGGAGAACTACATCAATCTACGACCCTCTTTAGAGTACTAGATATGTAGGTAACATTCACAGATAGAGGGATTTTGAGGTTATATCTACTTTATTTGATCCTACTAACCCCTATTTTGTAAGGTAACAAGCCCTAATCAGAGGACCTAAGGTTTGAGCTACACGCTGATATTTATAACTTATGCACACAATCTAAATAGATAGTCTACAAGGAAACAATGAACCCTAATAGGTACAGGTGGAATTTATAGAAAAGGATTTGCATTCCATGTTAATAAAAATGTCAATTTTTAGATAAAAGTGTCGATGCTAGTGTCCCTATTTCAACGCTAGTGTCTAGGATGATAGAGAGTTGATTTTTAGAATCTAAGGAATCATAGGTAAGGATCATCCCAACTATTTCTACACTAATACTTCCTATATTTTCTTATGTATCATTCAGTAAGCAAAGTATTATTCCTTCTTCATGTTTAAGCATTATAATTACTATTTGGAATTGTACTTTATATATTTAGCATATTTACATTATTTAACATAATATAGTTAAATATGTGAATCTAAATTATTTAATTGGCCTTATTTAAGAATAGTCTTATCGTTAATTGATTAGGCTATTCTCTTTTAACTATTTCCAAAAATGGTTAAACAACATGTGTTGTGGTTTCAACTAAATATCCTTCAAATTAAAAATTTTGGTTACTCACCATATATTTTTAACTTCCTTAACAAGATTTTGTGTCCTCGAGGATGTGTATTAGGAGAATGATTAATATGCACATTAAACTACAATTTAGTTATTTATATTATAACTACTATATAAGAATTCAGGGTAGTTAGAGTTTCTCAGGTGCCTCTATACAATGGAGAGCTTTATACACTCCCTACATCTAACTTAGTTTATTCAAAACCCCTATGTTTTTAATACTCAAAATGAGATACATTCCACTACCCTAAGTTTATGGTAGTATTAAGATATTTAATAAATCCCCTAGAAACATATTACACTACCATTTCTTACATTTTCATATTGATTAACCTCAAGTTCCCACCTTCAATAATCTTCATACTATTTTATAAGAATATATATTTAAGCCCGTGTTTATATTAGTGCATGTAATTGATAACCATTTACCATGTTTAGTTTTGAACCTAAGTGTAATGGTTATTTTAAAAATAATGAATCACTAATACTTAGATATCCTCATAAGGTATTAATCGAGTCTGACCTGTATACTAGAAATGTTCATAACACCCCTTGCTCACACAAGTAATATGTCAAAGTATGTACCCACATATTTATTATTAACAATAACCTTTTCATGTTTAGGGGGTCTTATCCATATTTAAATGTTCCCTAATTATGATATGGTTTGTCATGATATAACAAGTGGAATTGTTTGATATAGGTCAAACTATCATATCCTTACAATCTAGTTATTAAGGAAAATTCACTTGCGATATGAAAACCTTCCTTTAATTCTACTAAATTCCATTTATCATTCCTAGTAACAATAATATGGCATTAATTATCTTTAATATAAATAAATTAGTCCATCAAATTAAAATAATACCTAGTAACTCTCAACCATTGTTCTTGGGCATCATAAGATTGGTAATTACCCATACAATCATTCATAAGATTGGTAATTACCCATACAATCTTAACAATAATAGGGTTTCAAGAAGGTTTCATAAATCAAATTTTTTACTCGTTCCAAATAAAAGGAAGAAAATATATGCCCGAGATTTCAATGTCAATGTACATGTCTCCTAAATTCTTCATCTCTGGATGTTACCTACCAATAAATGTTATGCATTAATGATAATATTTCTTTTGATTTAAAACCTTAATCCTTATTAGATAAGGTCTTATATTATTTTTATCTAACTACCTAATGTAAATACCTTGCCATTGGGTATGAAATACCCTTTTAGCATAAATATATTTTTACCTAGTATGTAAAATCTTCTCAAGTTTAGATTACCCTTGCATTATGTAGTGGTAGATAGGGTTATAGAATAATAACATGCATATACAACCTCTAAAAGGCTACTACCATTCCACTTCACATATAGCAACACAACAAAAATGTAATATGTGACATATCTAAGGTTTCAATAAAATATTCAACAATTTCCTTTTACATTCAAATAATATTTCAAACCCCATTTTTAGATCAAGGAAAATAATATATATTGTAACTCTAAATTTAAATGACATAAAATAACATACAATTTACCTTTTTTGAACCTTATTAAACTACATATATCTTCCATAATCCCAACCTTCCCATATTTATCTTTGTCTTTAGGGTTTTTACAAATAAAGGACTTGAGTGGACATAGGTTCAACTCCCATTAATACCTAGTTTACATGTAAATATTACCATCCATGTGAGCAATTGTATGATTCTCTCAATCTCCCATGAAAACATGTTTATACATTATTATTTTTTAAATGTAATATTAACATTTTAAAAGATCATGGCACTTCAAACCCACAGTTAACTAGCTCCTTCTTTTCCTCCTCTATCGTTTCTATCATCCATGATCTTGCACAATTACATCCAAATTAGGATTAAACCTACATTAAACTTATTAATCCCCAAGTTTGTTTTCCTCCAACTTAGAATTAAACCTACATTGAACTTCTTAATACCAAGTTTGTTTTCCTTAATGACTCGAATTAGCATGGTCGAGTTAGGGTTAGTGTTTCCCTTCCCTACCTTTCCAACTATCATTGTTTTCTTTTTATAAAATAGATATGTAATATTTTTTAAAAGACATGCTAATTTTTGTATGTCAATGTATTGTGATTTTTCTCTATGCCCCTAATTCTAATAACATTAGCTTCATAACTCAAACTTATGCCTAGCCATTTTTAAGGAATTTTTATAAATTTTATGAATAACACCATAATTATTATGAGTAAAAAGTTAAGTTGTTATTTTATTCATCACAAATCACCTCAAACATTTCTTTGTTCTAACATATTTTTTGAATGAAATATTTATAATGGACTTAGAGTCTTTATTAGTACTTGTGTAGCAAATATCTATTCTAATTAGTTTAATTAATTATTTTTATCTTGGACAATGTGCATCCAATAAAAATATATATATTTTACATTAAAGTTCAAATATATATATATATATATATATATATATATATATATATATATATTATAAAATAGAAATTAAATTAATTTAATCCCTTTTTTTCATTGTATAAATTTGTGTGATGTGATCATTAACCTCAAAAAATGAAGTTTTTTAATTAAAAATTATAGATTTTCTTGAAATAGGAAAAACATAGGCACATTTAAAAAATAAATTTTGACATAGGCAGTCACCATTTGTGTCAATCAAATATGTCTCTAGTACATTTTTTCTTAAAAACATAAGATTGTTTATCATAGTAATGCTAAGAAATACAAGGAAGATAATTGACATTTAATAATCCGTCATTCTTCCATTTATTATTCTATTCTCATTGTCATTGTACATAACTAAAATTGTATCGATATGGATTTGCAATAAGATGTGTTGGTGTCAACTTGTAATGTTTATACAAAATTTTGTAGACTTGGACTTCAAATTAAAAATATATATTTGTAGTTTCCTCATATATCATGGCTCTATGTTATTATGTCTATAAAATACTCTCTTGATAATTTTTGTAAATAGAATTATTCATAGTTTGTCATTTTAACCTTCTTAAATAAAATTCAATTGATCCTTTTTGTAGTGTACCAAACAAGATATTAATTAATAACAAAAATTACTTAGTGATATCTTTGGAAAAAAAGGCTTAAGTATATTAAGATCATCTATATTTAATGGCTATAAGTGGTTTAAGTACTGAGAAAGATTAATTTTTAATGAGCAGATTAGCCTAGATATATGCAATATAAAAAAGACACAATAAATTATAGCAAGTATTAAACATAAATGAATCTTTTCTCTAATATATATGATAATCCTAATATGGGTGCAAGTCAAATGTAAACCAAAACCAAAAAAAAACCTCTCTTCACAATGTAAACCAAAATTTAGGCTAATATAATAATATAATAAAATGGTCTTTCAAAGAGAAAACCTTCAACACTTTTGCACTTGATGGTGGATGGGGTTTGAGTCCCGTAGAAACACAAAATATAAGAGTGAGTAGTATTACCTCTGTATAGAATATTAGCTACAAAAAAAATACATCAAAAGAAGATACCAAACTGATAATTCAAAATATTACTCATCTTCTCAAAGCCTTCATGTGGCTAACAAAATGGAGGGGTTTGTTTTTGTCCAAACTCATATCACCTCCAATATTAATTTGTTCATCAATTGGATGACCATCATGAATAACTTGTCGCATAAAGTTAGAATTTGATTGTGTTGCTTCATTATCAACTCCTCCATGGCTAATAAAGGAAAACAACCATTGGAGGCTCTGGAAGTATACATAAATTTTTTCTATACCTCCAAATGAAAATCATAAAACCTTTCTTAGCTTTAGCCATCTCTTGTAATAATATCTAGATGATTTGCACAAAAAATAAACAAGAACACCCACATAACACAACCCATTGAAGATTATATGGAAGAAGAATATAAAGTGGAAGGGTAAATAGATAGTGTAATGCATTTGCATATTACTTAATTGTAAATATTATACCTAATATATTTTCATATTATTTAATTATAAATTGTGAGAATTAGTTTATTAGTTTTTTTATGAATCATTACTTTATGTGGTGATCTTAAGCTAAGAGTCAAGGACTAAGGGGTATCTATATCACCAAAGTTTCCTGGGGCATGATTTTGGCCTCATCCCTTTTCACATGTTAGGTTTTACTAGCAGTAAGAATTGATCCCTGATGGGTATTTGTAAGCCAAGCAACTTCACCAGTTCAACCAACAACCATTCACAAATTATTAGTTTTTTAATTACAAATATTTCTAAGTTAGACTAATGTTTTTATATTATATTTATTTATTTTTATTTACTTTTTATTTATTTTTATTAAAAAAATAAAAAATAATAACATAAATATTACTATAATTAATAATATTAAATTATTAATATTATTATTTCATAATAATATTATAAAAAATTCATGTACAAGTTATATTTTTTTGAGTAAATAGATCAAAAGTCAAATGGTCTCACCCTTAGCCTAGCTGGCTTAAACTAAATTTTGATGGGGCTGCTAAAGGCAATCTAGGCCCAGTAGGTATAGGAGGAGTAATCAGGGATTCTTTTCAGAATATTAGGGTGGCCTATGTAGGTCCCCTGGTTACCCAAAAAAACCATGTTGTAGAAGCACAAGAAGCTCTTTAGGGAATCAACCTTACAGCTAAACTAGAGATGGAATTTCTTAAAATTAAAGGTGATTCTATGAACATCATAAATTGCATAAAAGGCCTAAATCATGCATCTTGGAACATTGTCAAGATAAATGATGCAAAAAATCTCATGTCTTATTTCAAAGGGGTGTCACTGGCACACATGTATAGGGTGGGGAATAAATGTGTTGATATGATGGCAAATATTAAGGTCCATTCGAGTCCCTTCAATAGTTGGCATGACATTAATGCTCCTACTAACGTCATTACCTCATTGATCTAGATGGAAGATAGTATTCACATTGTAATTATGACCCATTTAATGTGGAAGCATATCAAGACTAAGGGAATAGATGGTTGTTCATGTATAGAGATCATTATTGAGCCCTGTCTTAATATTTTACATGATTAGCTCAACTCAAAGTTTCACAAAATTATTCTATTTGGTCTCCATTTCAACATGCATTATGTTGTAAAGGGTTTGAATAGGGAAGATTTTGGTAG
>JARHVA010003115.1:220000-372500 GCA_037957365.1 Torreya grandis | reverse complement strand
ATTATATAATATATATTGTAACTATTGGAATGCCATATGAACAAAGTAGCATTGAAGGTGGTGACTTTTTTTTTTGTGGCTTTCAAACATTTTACAAAGAAACATTAAAATATGGTTGGTAAAAAATCAAAACATTTCAAAAATATATCATAATTATCCTTACCCATAGAAAACATACAATGTTATTTGCTTTGAGACAGATACAAATCACATTCACTACGAGCCATTGTAAACAATTTTCAGAAGTCATATTACATCTAAAGTGTCTCATATAATTTTTAAAAACTTGTTAAATTTTGATACTTTGAATTTTTTGAAATAAAATCAAACTTTATGGTTATAAAACAACATGAAAATGCCACTTCTACTACACATACATTTTATCCTAAAAATAACCATTAGATTTCAATACGGTTTTGAAAAAAAAACATACATAGGGAAAAAAATAATGGTGCAAACACATGCCAAAAATCATTGTGCTCTATAAAAGCATTGATACGTTGTCAAAAAAGTGGATACTTTACATTCACACAACATGATCAATATTTTTTCAAAAATATAAATACCTACCTAAGATCAATCAAAGATATGCCCATTCATGCTTGCATAATTTGTAAACAAATACACTTTAAGAAAGATATTTTTTTGGTTGATAATATCATTGTAAAAACATTTCATTGTATTTTTTCTAATACAATGTTAGAAACACTTACACCAAGCAAAATAAAATGCAAAAAATATAAAATATATCTTGACAATGATTTTTTTTTAATATTTGTTGTTCTTTTTAATATTATAAGAAATAAAAAATAATTATTGTATAGAAGATTACATTTTTAGAGGAGAGATTGGCCGCCTTGAGAGTTCCCTTTGCACAAATACATGAACTTGTCTATAAATGCCCATAATATGGCCTCACCAAAACAATTATAAATGTTCCAATAGACTTTGATAGAATTCAAAAAGCATTATCTATAAAATTAAATGAGACTAAAATGATTGCAATCAAAATAAAATGTAAATTAGAATACAAAAATGCATATTTAATAAGAAATGTAAAACCTGCATGTGTCATGAATGCATTGTCAAAACTTTACCAAGACGTAATGTAAAATTTAGAAAAAATTAATATTGATAAACATTGGAAAACTAGATTTGAGAAAAAATGAAAAAACAACAACTAAAATTGTGCCTATCGAAGATGATGACTTTGACACAAATGAAAATGAATCAAAAAAATTTACTAAATATTTGGTGTATGCCTTTGCTAAAGCATAATTAATACATGATTTTCAAGATGAAATCATTGAAACTAATCCATCCGAAGGATTCAAAGAATTGGGTATATTTGAAGATAAATTCTCTAAGGAAATGAGCTTTCCAACTTTATACTAAGGTTTTAGTTATCCTGATGATACAATACAAAAAATATCACAAAAAAAAAAAAAAAAAAGTGGGAACCTTTGCACAAAGAAAGTGACATTTCAGCTCACATAACTAACATATTATTCAAAGCTATTAAAATTATTATACATCAAGTTTCCTCTTCTACTTTGATATGCATTCATAAAGGTGAATTAAATGGCAAAAAGCTTTATGCTAAAGATGTTTGAAACAAAGCTAGCATAAAAAAATCCATACATCACCAATAGCCTATAGATAGTTTAAAAGCATTCAAATATAACCTAACTATTTTGAAAATTTAATAACAAATATATTTGTAATGATTAAGCAATTGGGCTTGTTAACATTTTTTACTGCATTAACAATTGTTGAGCATTGTTGGGAGCCATTATGCCATGCATTACAAAAAATTTCTACTGAAACCAATAATAAGCACAAGGATACAATTGAAGAGGTTAACATTGACACAATTAATAATAAAAACCTCATTATTTACATTCAATATTTTAACCATAGATCCAATGCATTCAATAAAATGATGTTACAAAATGATCAACTATTTGGAAAGCTTTGGATTATTTTTTTGTAACATAATTTCAAAATAGAGGAAATGAACATTTTAATTTAATGATTTGGATACATGATGCCCCTATATATGGACATTTCTCTAATACTAATATTGATTTTTTTAGACAAGTATATATCTTGTGATTCAACATTGTTAGATGCTAATTTAGATAGAATGTAAACATGTCATCATAGAAGGACATGAAAAAACTATAGAAATTCTCATTGTAGATTGAATTTTCCATTACCTCCAATGAAAAAAACCATAATATTAGAGCCATTGCACCAAAGTAACAAGCTTTACAAAGAAAATGTTACAAGATTTTTTCTCAGCTTGAGCATAAAAATTATACCAAAAACACAACATTATAAATTTTTTTGCAAGATGTAGATTTATTTGAAACATAATACATACTTTTATTATGATATTGTCTTTCATGATCCATCATAATGCTAAAAAGGCATCCATCATATATCTGGATAAATGGTTTTGTAAAATAAGTCTCTACATTGTGGTATGCTAACACAGATGCACAACTCATCCTTAATGCATATGCCGATATAACATATTGTTTCTCTTATATGACAAATTTTGATCATACATTGACAAAAATATTTATAAAAGTGTGTGTTGAATCTACTCATAAAAATGACAACAAACTACATGCCATGATAAAATTATAAAATACCCTTATCCAATGTCAACAAATGTCTAGTCACCAAGCTATTCACTTTGTGATTTTATTGCCTTTACATCATAGTTCAAGGGAAAAAAATTCATAAACACATTTCCACAAAAAAAAATAACTTATATTTTGAAGAGTCTAAAACTATTAGCATAAGAACCGTACACTTCAGAAGACAAAATATGTTCCTCTCATATATAAAAATATGTTTCAAGGATAAAGAATTTAGAACACATATACTTGGCTGAATATGTGACATATTACTTAGGAAAATATGCAAATATCAATAAATGAAAGTATGCATTCCATCATTTGACATGTTAGATACACCATCCACATAGATCCTGGAAACTATTATAGAGAAAAAATGATGTTGTTTATATCCTATTGTGACAATGAAGAGATATTAAAAAAAGTTTTTGACACATGTTTTGACACATAACTTAATCATAAGACATAAATAACCAAAATTGAAACCATGCTTATTGTGCAGTCCATAACAAAATGGGGTAATATTGATATTACTATAGATAATATTGACATTGATTATACCATGCTATTTTCCATTGACAATGACAAATAAACCAATCAAATCCATACTATAAATGAAGCATATGACATAGGCTCTAATTTTCATTGCATAATAAGTCACAAATTAGTCAAAAATCAACAACAAAAAATGTTTCAAATAGTCAAGTAACCATTTTTAGTAAATAGATAATAATACTTAAACTTACAAAAATAAATGAATAAAGAGCAACAATCCATTGTCAAAGACATTGTAATAAAAAAACACTAGCACCAAACACCCTAATCTATTTGTTCTTAGTAGGAGGAGTTGGCATAGGAAAAACATTCACTACAAAAGTGATATATCAAACTTTATAATGAATATAAAATAAAAAATTGAAAGTGGTCCTTTGAAAATAAAAGGAATGATTATTGCATACACTGGAAAAAGTAGTGTATATAATGAAAATGGTCTAACAACACATTCCATTTTTTAATTTTCATACACATCTACACAAATGTTGTCATTGGATTCAAATACTTTATATATCTTAAATAAATGTTATGAATAGTTGCATGTACTGCTCATTGATAAAATATCTTTACTAGGAATCCACATTCTTTGCAATATAGACAAAAGAATTTAATAAATCATGCATACAACCACAAAGCCATTTACAAATATTGACATTATCTTCATTGGGGACTTTTACCAAATACATCTTATTCGAGATAGGTGGCTTTTTAACAACCAATCTTACATGGAGAAACAACCCCATATATTTTTTGGCTTGAAAATGTCAAATCATTTCAACTATAACAAGTTATTCAAAAAATTGACATTCAATTTGTTTCCATTCTAAACCACATCAAAACTAGTTAGTATACTATATCAAACATTGAATGCTGTAATATTTCATGCTATAAACCTCCTCCTTATGACCCAACATTTGCATACTTTTTTTACAATAATGATGATGTTAAAAATCACAATGCCAAAATTATTTCCCTCCTTAAAGAAAAGGCATATAGACTGAATGCTATTGACAAAAAAGTGAATTTTATTGATGGAATCATTATAAATAATTAAAAACACTACTTGTTTGACATAATTATCTTAAAACAAAACGTTTTGGTTAAATTTATTGGTGGAAGTTATGATATATAAGATGGATTAGTAAATGGTGTTGATGGAATTGTCAAACATTATACACCTAGATAACTAAAAATAATTTGGATACAATTCAATGACATTAAAATCAAAACACTTCAACAAAAAAAAATCAAATCTTGTACAAATATTAAGGATGTAAAAAAAAACTTAAATTAAGAAACCAATAACTATGATACATGAACAATTTTCAATACAAATAACATGCACATGAATAATACATAGATCATAAGGACTCATAATGGATGTACTAGAGTTTGTTCCTAATGGTGTCAAAAGCCATGGCCTTGTCTATATTACAATTTCACAACTAAAAAACACTAAATCATTGTATCTTTTCAATAAATTAGAAATTGATAACTTCGTCATATCTGATAAAGTAAACATTCAGATGAAAAGACTATAAACTTTTGCACAACGGCTACCACCTTTTATAATTACCCCTAAAACATATAATAAGCTCGTTATTTTCCCATTGAATACATGGAGTTTGAAATTAAATTTAAAAAACATAACACATGAATATGATCTTATGAATGCAAAAATTCTATGTTTCTAAGGAATAAGAAATATGCAAATAACAAATAACTCGATTCTTACCCAAAATTTTCATTGTCACTCTTCAATGAAACTGCATGGAATCATGTCATGTTTTAGAAAAACATATTGTGTTAAAAAGTATCAAGGCATTTTTCATGCCAAACATGGAGACTATGACACATGATATATCATATTTAGACATACCAATATATATAGTAAATATATACTTAGTCCTAGATGCTCAAATTATTGATATATTAGAATTTATAGAAACAACAACATTTGCTTTGCCACCTAGTACCAAGGTCATATTTATTGGCAATTTCAATATTGACATGCTTAAAAAAACAACTTCCTGATAACAACTTTTAAACACAATGCCTAAAAATGATTTATATTTAATATCAAACTTGCCAACAACAAATGCATATACTCTAATAGACCACTTTTGGACAAATATAGATATCAACACCATCCAATTTAGCATTTTGGATGAATATTATACATATCATCATGCAAGATACCTTCAGCTTACTATGTAGTATTATAATAACAATTAATTTATACAAATAAAAAACTTGCTTTGCATCTCAGACAATGACATTGCCATAAAATAAATGGGCTTATAAAATGTAATTTTTAGGTGCCAATAATCATAGCAAATAAAAAAATAATAAAAAAAAAATATCCAAAAAAAATGGTACTTTATTCCACTTATATCATGCATTTTTTTTTTGGTCTTATTCTATACAATCAAAAGATGTTTATGCATTGAAAAAATGCTATCAGGAAATTAAATATGGATCCAACCAAACACATTGATTAAGAGACATAAAAATGACAAGAAAAGGTGCCAAAATAGTAATACTTTATTTCCAGTTATCACAAGTTATTGTTTTTGAACACTCACAATTCTTCCTTCTCACTTTTTTCTGCTTAACAATGTTAAAATATAAGATCTTCATGGCCTTATCACAATCCAAATATAAAACTAAATATGAAAGTAAAAGAACACATAATCCAAAAAATAGAAATAGACCACTTATATATGTCATTTTCCCCTTGTAACCAAATTATGTTTATACATTGAAAACCTACTTAAAATAAACTAGATATGGATTTATCCAAATACATCAATTATGAAATAGAAATAACACAACAATAGGTGCCAAAATGATAATATTTTATTTATAGTTATGACAAGTTATTATTTTTTCACACTCATAATTTTTCTTTCTTGATTTTTGCTCCTTAATAATGTCAAAGTACAAGATATTTGTGGCCTTGTAACAATCCAAATAAAAACTAAATATAGAAATAGAAGAATATAGCAATTGACAAATAATAATAGAGCAATGAATATCACTGAAATGGTAATTTTTATTTTCCCCACTTGCTGTAGGAAATTTTCATCCACAAAAATAATCTTTAATTTTTGACCATGCAACTTGAAATTTCCTTTGAATTTTATAATTCAAAAAAAGATCATTATAGATTATGATAAAATATTTGTACTCATACCTTGCAATTCAAAACTATTTTTTTAGCACAAATACATACCAATATATGTTAGTTTCAATTATTGACCTCTCAAAAAAAAATTGGTAATGTTTTCATAGGTGATTTAGTAGTTTTATATGGCCCTAGTTTCATAAAAATCCAAAACTTCCATCAAATATAAAAATAGTGCAGTAGATCTCATTAACAAATTTAGTTAATTGATAATAATTGTAAATATCAACAATAAACTAAATGAAAAATTCTTATCATAGTTTTCACCTATAAATAGTCTCTACATCACAAAGTTTTCTATAAAAAATAAAATCTAATTTTAAAGAGGTGAATTAAATTGTATGTTGTATTAAACACAAATAACACTGCAAAAAACATTGCAAACATATGCAAGGAACACATGCTTACTCTAGATACCACAATATATGAACTTATACAGTCAAATAAGACATATGTATTGGTTTCATTAGGTGCCATTATAGTTGGATATCAAAAATGATACAATAAATATGAGTTCCATCTCAAATATGGTGAAGCTAAAGAAGACAGCAATTATAAATACTCACACTCAAACATTGTACTTCTTGTTCTTCATCTTTTGAAATGTTATTTTTTTTGTCTTAACACACACACACACACACACACACACACACACACACACACACACACACACACACACACACACACACACACACACACACACACACACACACACACACACACATGCATGTTGTTTTCTAAAACACATACATTTAATTATTATTTTTTATCTTATAATAAATGAAAACTACAAACATATACATCCTGGCCTACAACAAATATTGTCATGAACAAATACACCAATAACACTCTTAAAAAATATTGTCAAGAATGGAACTAAAGGAACTCCCTTTCCTCATCCAACTCAATACATATTTTTGTATATATTAAATGACAAGTATACAAAAGATCATCTACAAAATTTAACTAAAATAAATGTTGAGGAAAGTATCTATGCTAGATTCATTGATTTATTCATAAGAAAAAAATTGATTCCAATAATTTATATAATTCCAATACTTTCACAACATGACAAATTAAATTTTTGATTTATAGGTCAAAGGTTTTTTAAAATCTAAAAAAATCATGCATCACCTTTCCATCCATCCTGCAACAATTATAACTACTTGATCATGCCTAACATGCCTTTAATAAATGATTATGCACATTACACAAATTGTCAACGTAGTCAAATGTACTCATATCAACATTCACTGTAGTGCATTATACAAATAGAAAATAGACAAATTAATTGTATCTTCAAACATGCCTAAAATAAAAACTTTTGGAATTGACTAAAATATCCTTCAATGAAATTAAGTAAGGCATTTTAACTACTACAATTTTGCTACAATGGTTTTAATTACATGGAAACTTCACGATTGACACAAAAAATGTCATCATATTTATTAGAAAGTAGTACATACTTCTCCAAAATAGTTATCTCCACTACTCTTTTTATTTTAAAATTGGGAAAAAAAACCATCCATGTGTTACATATTCTTTGCCTCTAGCTTTATTTCTATCCCTATTCTTATGTCTGCTTTCGTTCTTCATTTCTTATTCAACATACAAATTTTTGTGTCTGTAAGTATGATTGCCAATTATAATCCCCTATTATTTTTCATCATCATGTGGTAATGCATTTTATTTTGCATTTAGATGCACCAAAATTATTTTAAATTTACAACAATCAATACCTTTGACTTTTTGACATACTTATGTTAAAGAGATGATATTACAAAAAAAAAAATAGTTTATTCAGTTTTATAGTTCTTATTTCGCGTTGAATTTGTCAAAATATTGAAAGCATGAACAAAAATATTACTATGTATTTTTAAAAAACTATTATTATGATTTATATTTATCCATGCTTGTAAATTACTACAATTAACATTGGCTATCATTTTTGTTGAACTGGAACATGTCCCTCTGTAATTACTTGTGCACCACCACGAGGACTTCCCATTAAACACTTACATCTTTCATAGTGAATTCTTATATATGGTAGAATACTAAAAGTTTATTTCTTGAATCAATTGAAATATTGAATTTTATTACAGTTAACTACTAAGTTAGTTTTCATATGCTTGTATTAAATTTTATTTTGCTTTCAACTAACTACCCATGCTACTAAAAACTGATGGATTCCTAATTTTTTTGCTTTTCTACAGGCTACCAACCACCTAAATATAAATAACCTTATGAATTTTTCATCATAAAACTATAGCACACATAATTAAGGGCACAACCTCATAAAATATGTCCCTAATCTTAGAGGTTACAAGAATAATACTCATATACATTTTTGTTACATGATACTTTATTTTTTCTCTAGAGTTTTATAATGACTTATTGTGTTTTAATAACTTAGAGATGACAATTAATATTGATAGTTGGATGGCATATGGAATGACATTTGTATTAAATTTTTTTTTTCCTTTACATGATAATCAACAATGCTTTTAAGAAAAAAAATTATCCTACATTTTAGTTGCATTGTTTTGTAAAGATATAACTCAAATGCCCTTTTGGTTTTGAACATTTGACACACCCTAAATCTATTAGCTCTAAAATTATATTTATATGTCTTCTTTCCAAGTAAATGTCATTTATTACTATGTTAATTTTATATTATAGTTTGTGCACATGTTTCTGTTGCTTAATCTTGTTTTATCTTGGCACACACTATGCAACATGATTAGAACTAGTGATGTGCATTTTTTTATTCTACTAATTAAATTTTCTAACCACCTCATGGATGCATAAGTTATTGATTTTTAATTTATTAATATAGACTAATATATTGGCATTAACTATCTATTTCACAAATTGTTTCAAAATCAACAACATTATATATAAGTATTTAAAATTTTGTATCAATTTCAATACAGAATTTTCACATGCCTATTGAGGGAATCAATGAAAGAGTTTAAAGATTTATTTTCATTTCACTTAGAATGTGTGTTTTTTTTAAAATTAAATTTTTTAACAGGATTTGTATTTTCATTATATTTTCTTAAGGACTAGATTATCCTGATCTGGGATTGCACTAGACATAAATCTAAAATATATTTCAATAATCATTTTTTACAATATTAAGCCTTATTAATATTTTGGTTTTTTATTTTATTTTTTGTATTAATATTACATTTTAGCATAAATTAATTTTTTATTGGTCTTTGATTGTGCATTGTTTTTAGCTACTATCTTTATTCTACATTAGGCCACTTTTTTTATTAAATAGTCTTTCAACTACAATATATATTTAGTTAATCTATTTACACCATATTAATCTATATTCTTCCATTGTTATTAGGCACTATGCTTGCTACATTAAAATTTTGACTAGATCATTTTTTAATTGCAATGATATTTTTCAAGATTGCATTGGACCACCTTCAGGTTGCTCAAGGACATTTTTTGATTGAATTAGTCCTCCATAGCAATTTGGTTTAGATACATAATTTGACTACTATAATTATTTTTTGTGTTTATAATCATGTCAATACTTATACTTTGAATATATTTGACTGGGTTTATAGTGATCTCAACATTTTGTCTTTGTATTTAAGCACATGCTACATTGAGATAGATTAGTCTTTGCAATCAATCAAACCTTTACCTTGCATTTTTTTCATACTTTTTGTGCACTTGATTCAAATTTTAATTTAATTGAGATAATATGCATGTATTACATTGAAATTTTTATTTTTATTTTGTTTTTACACTACATTACAATTTGAATTTGGTTGACATGATTCAAATTTTTATCTACAATATCCTTTAAGTAGTTTTTACATTCAATTATGCACCAAAAATTTGATAAATTTTTGATAGACCTGCCAAGCATGTAACTAGGATATAATTATAAAATAACTAAAGATCATCTCTACATACAAATATCCTCTCATTTATGAAATACCCAACAAATCAAGACCTTCTCTAATCACAAACACTTTCTCATATATACATTAAATATTATAATGAACTTGAAATCATATTTTTATATAATGTCAGATTTTAAATCCAAGTAGGTAAAACAGATAAGAAAAATACTTCTGTGAGTTTTGGTTATGAATATATAATGCAAAAATTAAATAAATATAAAAATATTTAATAATGCAAGAGTTTGTTATCATTTTTTGTTTTAATTGATTATTTATTTTTCTAATAATTCATAAGTATGTATGTAAATGAAAATCAATTTTACCCCTCTATAATATGAAGTACAACATATGTTGATGTTATTCTAGTTTACAACATAAATGCATTTGATAATTGATCAATTAATTATATTATAATGTATTTTATTTTCATAATCAATTGAA
Source organism: Torreya grandis (assembly GCA_037957365.1). Classification (NCBI taxonomy): domain Eukaryota; kingdom Viridiplantae; phylum Streptophyta; class Pinopsida; order Cupressales; family Taxaceae; genus Torreya; species Torreya grandis. The sequence continues at coordinate 361,740 of JARHVA010003115.1, read as the reverse complement.
TTATGTGTTTTGTTAAAGAAACTTATATATCTAAAGCTAGAAACATACATATCCATTAAATTTGAAAATAGATTTTGCATGCTATGTTTCTTTTCGATAACAATGATTCATTCAACATTGCTTTTTTTTATGTTAATCAAAATAAATATAAAACATATTTAAGGGAAATATGCACTCACTGCATCTGAACCAAACATTTCAAAAATGTAATTAAAGTTATATGGATAACACATTTTTATTCTCTATAAAGTTTCATTTATTTCTTTGAAAATGATAATTTCTTAGTGGTTGTAACATATATCAGAAATATTACCATGCCTTTGATCATGAATTTTTATTAAAAAAATAAATCTAAATAATTAAAAAAAAATCATAATACAATGTATATTTACCTTTTACATTGCAATGAACTAAAATTTTTAGTTATTTAACTATTTTTCATACCAAATAGACATAGTAATTGACACATAACATAACGAGTCTATAATAAATCTTAACATCCATGTGCTCTTTTACAGAAGTAATAGACAACAAAATCAAATTCAATATACACAAATAAAGTGTATTGAAAAAATTATAGTTCAATATAAACAAATAATGTTTAAAAATATACATAAGATGCAGTTTATAATCAATTCAATTATTGCAAATCATAAATTTAGTCACTTAAAATAATACAAACAATCATTACTAGAACATTTATAAGCTTTCTACAAATGTGGTAGTTGAGATCCAAGTTTGTATATGAGATAAAGTTCACAATACATTTCCAGACTCATCTTCAGAAGATTATATTTAAATTGATAATCAATTTAGAAATATTAATTTGACATTAGTGTTGTATTATATGTATGTTGTGATAATTAAATCACAATTAATTTATTTGTGTTATAAATTTAGTTATATTCTATCACATACATTACATTTTTCTCAACCCCTTACCTTTACATGCTTGTTAAACTTTTCATATTTTATAAAAATTTGAAACATACTTAGAATAAAAATATAACTTAGAAATTATTTGATATATATTATTATATCTAAAATTATTCAATTTGTATACAATAACTTTTATTAATGGATCTTATATATAAGATCACAACTTTCTCTCATTGGTCCTAAACTAATTCTTAAAATTGTTTAAACCCTCATCTCCTATATAATTTATTAAATAAATAATAAAGTTTCAAAAATGAAGCATTTACACATATACTCAAAAATAACCAAAACCACAAAAAAACATGTCTTCACAATGTAAACCAAATTCAGGTTAGTGTAATCATATAATAAATTATCACACAGAGTCAAAAATTTATCATGTTACTTCATTATAAGTTAATCCATTACTAATAGAGGGAAAAAAAATTGAGTCTTTGTTAACAAAATATTCTTTGTCTATGCTCTAAATCTCTTATTAATGTAACTATCACTGTCTATTATTTTTAAGACTGTCAGGTTTATTAAAAATGAGAGTTGAGATCTTCCCTTCTTAAATCTAGAGCAGGCTTTTCATGTAAGTTTGGTCTAAATTTGACTATCATTTATTTTCACATGGTTTTTTTGCCTTTCTTTTATGCCTTTATTTTTTGGCCTATTCAACTTGGTTGATTTACTTGGTTTTTTGTAGGTTATAAATCTCTTTCTCAAGCCCCCAAATTCTTCCACATGTCTTCATGAAGTTCTTTGGGTGATCAATGATAATTTTTGGACTTATTCATTTCATTTAAAATTTTATAAGCCCCCAAGCCCCAAGATTATATCATATGGCATGATCCCAATGCCTTGGATCAATAGGGATCACTGATTAGTACCTAAATCCTTCCATAGTCTTGAAGGCCTAAGATGATGCCACATGGTTCCATCTTGAGAGCTCGAAACCCAAAGTTGGTCAAATGTTAGTGGTATAACATAGTAACCTTTGGGGCCTCAATGGCCCAAGATGAAGTCATATGGTACCATCCAAAAATCCTAGGACTTGACACGAGTCAAAACACAAAATAAATCCTCTAAAATGGAATTAAAAGTGGATCACTAAATGTGCCCATTTAAAGTTTTTCACAACATAAAAGACTTAGTCATTTCATTTGAAATTTCATGAGCCCCCAAACCCTAATATCATTCCATGTGACATGATCTTGGTGACCCATTTTGGTGGGGATCATTGGTTAGTTCATAAATCATTCTGCAGCCCTAAAGGCTTGATATGAAACCATGTGGTGTCATCACAGGAGCTCAAAACCTAAAGTTAATCAGTAGTTATCAGGATACATAGTAACCCCTGAGCCCTGATGATCCAAGATGGAATTACATGGCACCATCCTAGAAGTCTAAGACCTAGCATAATTCAAAACATAAAATAAATCCCAAGGGATGGAATTAAAAGTAGAACATTGAATGCACTCATCTAAAGTTTACCATGACATAAACTACTTATTTATTTTATTTGAAAGTTTGTAATACCTTGAGGATCACTAGTCATTGCATAAATTCCTCTATGGTCTTCAAGGCCCAAGATGGGGCCATTGGGCACCATATTGGGAGGCTAGAACCCAAATTTAATCAATAGTTGATGGGACAACAAAGTATCCCCTAAGGCCCCAATGACTTGAGATGAATCCATGTGATGCCATTCTCAAATCTTGAGACCCAATACAAGTTAGAACACAAAATAAATCCTTGGAGACAAAATTCAAAGTGGAGTAAAATAAAAGGCCCAAGGACCATACACACAATAGGTTTTTGACACATAACACACCTAGATGAGCCCAAGAACCAAAGTCAAATGATGAAGATAGAGATAAATCAATGTCTAGTGGACAAAGAAAAAGGATCCACTACATATATCCTTACCATGTTGAAAAACATGAAATAACATGAAGGTTAGGTAACAGTCAAAGAAGGCCAAACCAGACCAAAATAGAATATGTATCTAATACCAACAATTTTTTTTTGTCATAGCTACTAGTAGGTACTAAAGTTGTTGCATGGATCTTGTTCATTTACCTTTTATGATCCATGAATTTAGCATTTAAAATCTTACACAAAGTAATAACTATATTTCAATTATAATTTTTAATTATGTTTATATTGTATTCCACTATATTATTTATTTCCATTTTATGTGGTGGCTTATGTAAGCCAAAATTTATCGTGGCATCTTTTTCATATTAACTTAATGAGTTCACCTTATTTATTTTTCATAGGTAATAGTCTTAGGACCATAATTAGCTTTGATTGAAAACCATTCTTGACCTTAAATTAAGATAAAAATTAAGGTGAGATAAACACAATAAAATTAAGATGCAATGCCAATTTTAATGTGATGGAAACTTATGAAACTATCTGTAACTAACAAGAAAATACATCAAAACCTTATAACTAGGTTTGTACTGATAAGGTATGACATTCAATGACTATATAAAATAGGCCATAGGATAAAAAATTATAGATGCTATAGAAGAGGTGATGAGATATCATGTTTATCTCCTCAACCACCAACATAGGGTGTGTAGTGTTAGGTATGAGATCCTAACCATCGTATATTGCATTTTCATTTTCTTCCTTGGTCTAGTGATGAGGATGTTATATTACCAAAGATAAGTGGGATTTTTTACCTATCCATCCCTAGATTTATGTCCAAATATTATAGATCCATAACCAATATGGGGTGATGGCCACCCTCTGTCCTCTAGAGGGAGAGGGCCTTTAATGGGGTGAAGGTGTGGAAGATATAGAATGATAATGTGATCTACGTATCCCTATACCTTTTTTGTTCCACCCTTGGTCCCTCCATTGAGATGTTAGTAGAGGTTATTGACGCAATACAACATGCTAAGGATTAGGATAGCTAAGTTTTGTTCTACTATGCAGGATGGTATAGAGAATTCATAATTAATAGAAGTATGATAGAGATGATTTATCATGTGATAGATAGGAACTAAGATTAATCGAATGTTTTCTTAAGGTTTTTAGAGTAATTAAATTATTTTATATAAGATTAAATCAAACATTAAACATGATAATGCAAATAAGAAATAACATAAGAAATATGACAGGTAACCATAACCAAAAAATCCATATTGATCTCAATAAATGTTCATCTTCTTCATATAAACATACATATTTATAGTCGCTAAAGTTCTTGACTATTCATATTATTCTCATACATTGGCTTCAAAGAGAGGAAACTATCATCTTCTATCCATTTATAACTCATGGAGGATATGACAAAATACATATAGCTGACAATTTCAAAAATAACACATGAATATTTAAAGAATATCCTATGCAACTTTACTTATCCATTTTTCTTCTCCAAACACTTTCCTAGACTTAAAATGTTGTCTCATCCTAAGACAATGTTGCAAGTTCATCTATGTGCTAAGGGTAGAATATAAAAAAATGGATAGACTAGTAAGAGTCATAGTAATTGCTCAAGGTGCAATTTTTAGTTTTCACCTTTTGTGCACTACTTAGCCACCCTTTTAGGTTTTCAACTAAGTAATGTACCAACCTACCACCCTTTTAGGTTTTTAATATGATGGTATTGCTAGGTGGCCACCCTTTATGTATTTTTAACCACCTTGGCCCCACTTTTCTCACTAATCATCCCCAAGATAAAAAAATTCTCAAAACTTTACAAAAAAATTCAAAAATTTATGTATTACATAGTACTCAACTAGAAGGAGGTGGCATTACTGAGGAAGAAGGTTGGCCAATAGGATATTTGGCCCTAGACTGAGTAGTCATGTATTGTGTGATTTTTTACTAGAGCTCTGATGGTGTCTTATAAATAGGAAATTTTAGGATCGGGGGCACCTCACTGTAGAATAGAACTAGGTCAATTTTGAAGGCATTCTAATTGAGCATCACTTCCTAGACCATGCAAATTAGGATGCACATTCGTGTATAATATACAATGATTTCCTTGAATTTTTAGTCCTCAATGGTACTCATTTTTGGCTTTGTATTACTGAGCTTTAGTTGAATTTTTAGGCTCAACTGCTCTAACTTTTTTTCATGTCAATCTACCTGAAGTCCTATAAATGCATTACACCATAGACCTTGCTACCAAGGATTTGATCATGTACATTATCCATGGCATTGAAATACTTTTAGAGAGCAAGGTTAATATCATCAACTAAATCAGTCTAGTTGTGCATGGTTGTGTTGGTCATGGTAGCTACAGTGAAGTCTACACTAGAGATGCCAAGGGAATTGTCAAGTTGTTGCTTCCAATATAGAAGACTACATGTGAGTTGATGGGCTTGGAGGAATATGATATCAATCATGATTTTATATTCTTCTAATATAATCATCAAATTAGTGGTGTTGGTCTTCAAATTATGACCTAATATGTTGACTAGATAAAGTTATTATATTGGACACCAATCTTTTGTAAGCTTCAAAACCAAGGTCTCAAGCCTATTATAGTCTAACATCACTTGGTTCTTGATTACTTGAGATGCCAAGTTTGGGTAAGCATCTTCAATCATTTTCAATGCTTCAAGAAGATAACCCCTAAGCTCCACATTATCTTCCCTTGTCTGATCCCACTCTTGCTCTAGGGAGGTGGCATTTTGTGTGATGTCCTCTTGAAAAGTTATGGCACCCTCCATCTAATTCTTCAAAGGCAATCAAGAGACATCAAGTGAAGCCTCCTACTTCATTGATAGCATGGCCAATGTGCTTACTAAGGTTATAGGGTTAGGATGTGTCATAGTAGCTAGAGGGAGTGAAAAGGTAGTTCATCAAGTAGTGACTAAGGGAATGTCCCAAAGCCAAACACCTCCTAATAGAAGTTGTGGTATTTGGGACCCTACTTGAGTTATGGGTATAAGTTGTTTTTATGTTGTGGCCTCTTCTATTAACTTAGTTTGTTATACATCATCTTCAACCATCTTCCATTTGACATTTTCCTCATATTTCTTCCTCTTGTCTTCTTCCTCCCTCTTATTTTTCTCCTTCTCTTCTTCTTGCTTCTTCTTCCTATCTTTTCTTATCCTCTTTCTTACTCTTCTCTTCATCCTTTCTTCTTTTTCTCTTCTAATTCCTCTTTCTCTTTATTCTTTCTCTCATCTTCTTCTTCTTTCTACTTTTTCTCTTGTTCTTCTTTATTCTTCTTCTCTTATTTTTTATGTAGCTTGAACTTGTGCTTGGGATTGTGTGTGTGCCTATGCTTGCTATTATTGTAGGGATTCATCATGTTCTTCCTTCTTTTTCTTGGTAGTTTCCTCTACCTACTTTTATACCCAATTTACTACATCTTGTTTTTACTTTTTTACTTCTTTTTTGTGTTCTCTTTCTCCTTTTACATTTGATGTGCTACAATGGATGCTTCTTGGACCTTCTTGGAAATCTCTTGGGCCTTACGTATGTCTACCTCTACATCTTTTTCCTTTTTTGAGGCCTCAGCTTATTTAGCTTGTTGTATTACATGTTGTTGTGTTTCTTCTTTTTTTCTCTTCTTTTCTTCCTTCTTGAGTGAATGTTCAGATGTATGAGTGAATTCTTCCCTAGTGGCTTATTATTCCTCCATTGTTGGATACTCTTATGCAATTTCCTCAACCTCTTGTACTTATGGTGATGGTGTGGAATCATTTGGTTGTACCTTTAAACTTGGAACATGTTGTTTCTTTCTATTGATTGTGACCAATCCACATTATGGTGGTGGTGCACAAGATTTAAGAGTAATGCTTCTTGTGTAATAGCTAGTTGATCAAATGTGCATTCCTCCAAGGTAGGGGATACTCTTAACTCCCACCATATTATAGGCCTATTTTTAAAAAATTCTAGTTAACCCTCTAATATGGGTGCAAATATGACATTAAGTGTGAATGTTAAAGTAATTGAAGGCTAGAAGAAGTCCATTTTATGTTGGAGTTGCTTGACTTCTTCCTAGAATGTGTCGATAATGATGAAAAGTGGGAAATTTGGGAGTTACACCCATAACTTAGATATAACCTGCTTCTATATTTTCACTAAGTACACTACCTTCCAAAAAAACAATTATTTCTTCTCTTCCTTCTCATAATAGTCTCCAGCCATGTTTGCCAACATAACCTGGTAGACTTCCTATGCATTGGTACCCATCTCCATGAGGTCATAAGAGATGTCTATATGTGGCACCTTTGGGTCATCCTTCTAGGTCGTAGTGCTACATGTTCACTTTAAGGGAGGGAACACCATATGAGAATCTACTTTATGCTTCCCCTTCTGCTACTATGAACTTGATGATAACTCTAGTTTTTATATAATAGGAAATGTCTACACTCAATGGTATAGACTGTAAGGGGTTCACATGCCTATCTACATGTTATTTTTGTCAAGCCACTTTAGCCTATGCCATATCAATCATGATGAAGAAGGGGAATAGTTTGAGTGGTGAGTGTGGTAACTCATGAATTATGATTAAAACTCCTTTGGGTAGAAGAGTGATTATGGCATGCTAACCCAGGTATTGTAGGATATTAGGTGGCACTCTAGGGTGAGTGGAAATGAGGTCCAAGCACTCCTCCCACAAATATTTAAACTTCCCCTCATGTATGAGGGCTCCATGTTCCTACATCCATATTATGTTGTAGAACTATTGTGCCAGCCAATAATCTATATCTAGGTGCAATTCTCCCTTTGGTGATTTTCACTACATGAATCAAATCAAAAGGATTAAAAACTAATATTAGAAGGTCTACATAGGAGTGGTATGGTACTTCTCAATGTTTTTTAGCAACTCCTAGATGAAGCGCTCAATCTAGTTAAACTTAACATTCTAATGGATCATCCTATGAGTAATGTCCACAATACCCTTGGGTATTTGCTTGGTAGACTTGGTTGTTTACCAAAAAAATTTAGTGATGTACTAGATGAGAATGTGCATAGGTTCATCTAGAATTTAATCAATGGGTACCCCTTGATTTTATTTCACATACAAGTCCCAGACATTTAGTAAGATGGGCATCATTTTGTTCTTGTAGGGAAGTATGGAATTTCCATGTGTAAGCATACCCAAAGCTTGGGCCATGGCTTGTGTGTTGATTTCCACAGTCTCATCTAGGCCCAAATATATTGTGACCTCATTTTATCACCCAATAAATAATTTAACTATCTTTCCCAAGTTGCCAAATATTGGCATATATAGTAGGCACTCAACCTCTATGTTCTAGAATTAGTGGGGAGTTATGAGGGTGAGTGGTGGAGTGACATCAATAGGATTAGGCTAGAAGATATTCTATTTATCTTCTCAAAGGTACTAAAATATTTCTTGATCATTGTACTTGGTTTGTTTAAGCACCATGTTGACACCCATGGCTTCCTTTTGTGCTTCAAAGAGGGGTCAGATTAGCTACATGGTATCCATGGCTACGTGAGAGGAAATTTGAATACTCTAAATGCTTTGTGCAATGAAAATGGTTCATCTCTTGATATCTATATCTCATAAAAATATTCTAAGGATGAAATGTGAACTTGGTGTTCTAACTTAGTTTTTATAGATTTGGCACCTCTTAGCTTCCACATCTAGGCCATGCTTAGTTATTTAGTCATCTTGAATATAATGGTAGATGTGGAAAATCTATATCTGATCTAGCTATTAAAGTAGTTATTCATTGGTTCATGTGTGGAGTTACATCATTATGCTCTTTGGTGTTCATACGAAGGGTATGAGTAGTTGATGTTGACTAGCCACTAATTTATTGAAGATCACATCAATCAAACTTTAGCTCTTATATTTAGTTGTAGTGGATGATCATTATCTAATTGATATCTTGATGATGGGACATTTTAGCATCTTTCTTAGACTTAATATTTTTTAGTCATTCCTCTTTAACTTTTTTAGTGGTACACATGGATCCTCCTACACACATCTAGCATGTGCAATGCTTGGTCTTTATACTTCCCAAATGTTGTTATTGAGATCATATATAAATAAAACAAAACAAAAAAAAACAAACACACACACACAAAAATTATAAAATAGATAAATCCTAATCTGCATGGTGCTACTTAGCACTCACTCAGCTTGTAAAATGAGATCAATAGACTATTGGTGTAGGGATTAAACCTGTAGCCATTTACCCACCCTAGTAACATAGTTCCCTGAAGATACCTTAAACCCATATTTCCTCACTAAATTAGGTCATGTTTAATATAGGTACCTTTTCATATTATTTATAGTTTGATTAGGAATGCTCTAAAAAAACTATCATAATATAAAATTGGTTGATCTTTATGATTTTTTTTGTGCAAGTTCCTATCATGCCACACTTTATAGATTTTCTTATGCACTTCCTATATTTATGTTACTATATGTCTAAATTCATAAATATAATCTATTTATAAGATATAATTAGTAAGATACTCCTAATCTCTGAGTCGTATGACCATACCATCACATAGGCTGGGTACTAAAATTTCCATCGGTATGACTACTTCCAGACCATACACCAATTAGAATGGTGTAAATCATGTAGCTCTTTTGTAATGTGTGTGATATGCCTATAATATCATAGGAATGTAATATTACCAGTCATCCCATTTGACATCATAGATTTTTGTAAGCATTTTCCCTAGTACCTTATTGGAGGCTTCAACTTAGCCATTAGCTTGAAAATAATGGGTAGTGTTTTTATGATGGGAGATCATAAACTCTTAAGTTAAGGCCTTGATGGTGTTATTTATAAATTGAATTATTCTATTAATAAATAAATTTGTAGGTCATCCAAACTTGATAATGATATTTTCATATAGGAACTTCACTACATCCTTTGTACTATAGTTAGGTGTGGCAACAGATTCAACTCAGTAAAATAATCTATCATAGTAATGATGTATATATCTTTGTTATGATTACTTGGTGGGTTGATTTGTCCAACAAAATCAATACCCCATTATTTGAAAGGTTGATCTACTAACAAGGGTTATAATGGCATCTCATCTTTCTAGAGCAATTAACCTATGCATTGGTAGACATCATAGTGCTTCATAACTTTGTGTGTATCCTAGAATAAATTTGGCTACCATAGTTTGCTTTGTAGAATTTTTCTAGTTATAACCTCTCCTATGAAATGTCCTCTTATAACTCCTTGATGAGCTTCCTCTAAGAGTTGAGGCCGTTCATGTTTGAGGACAACCTTGTGCAGGACTTCATCTTTTCCTAAGTGATATATAAGTCCATTAATGATGGTATATAGAATTTTTCTAGTCACAAACTACTTTTTATCCCACTCTTGAAAGTGTGAAAGGAAGATTCCTAGCTTGTGGAAGTTGACAATGGATTCAAAGTTTTTATGAATTATAGAGACACAAAAAATATGGACATCAAAAGAGTCTTCTTTTAATTCTTCCAACTCTTCCCCATTTGGGATGTGATTGAGGTGGTCTAGTCCTACATTATCCCTTCTTGGTTTGACATTTATGCAAAATTGAAATTCATAAAATAACATCAACCATCACAAGGATTGAAACTCCTAACATCAATTTGTTGATCAGATATCACAAGGCTTGATGGTCAGTGAAGAATTCAAATGGTGTTGCAAGTAGATAATGCCAAATAATTTAAAGTGTGAACACAATCACTAGTGCTTCTTGCTCAGTGGTTGTATAGTTTTTCTCTACATCATATGGTTTCCATTTATCAAAGTGGATAGGATGGTCAAGTGTACCATATCTGGGCTACATAAGTATAGCACTAACTATGATTCTTGAAGCATCTACATGTACATGGAAAGGCTTGTTCCAATTTGGAAAAACTAGTATGGGCACAATAACTAGTCATTATTTCAACTCAATGAAAGTTTCTTGACATTCAATGGTCTAGACAAATTTTACATTTTTGTGTAATAAAATTTCTAATGGAGATGAAATAGTTGTATAGCCTTTGATAAATTTTTGGTAGTAGTATGTATGTTCAAGAAAAATAATGCACTTTAATGGAACTAATAGGTGGAGTCATACTTAGTATTACTACAATTTTCCTCATCTACTAGAATACATTCGTTGCATACTACATGTCCAATCAATACTCCAAATGGTGTAAAAAATAAACATTTATTCATATTCAAAGTGATGCACATAGCTCAACATTATTCCAAAATTAAACATAGCTTAGACAAATGCTCTTTGAATAGGGAGAAGACCACCCAATCATCAAGGTAAACTTCCAATAAATCATGAATGAAATCCTTGAATGTTATAACCATTACATGAGAGAACACTGTAGGTGCATTCTGAAGGCCAAAAGGCATGACCTTTTATGCAAAAGAACCCCAATCTATTTCAAAAATTATTTTGGATGTATCTTTTTCTGTGATCAAGAGCTAATGATATCTTCTAAGACAATCCATGAAAGAATATACTTTGTGTCGTATGACAGACTCCAAAACTTCATCTGTGAATGGTATTGGAAATGGATCATTTATGCAAGAATTGTTCAAAATGTGGTAGTCCCCACATACTTGAATTTTTCATATTTTCTTGGGTTGAACTACTATGGTGCTTACCCAGTCATCTTTTTTTAATGGATATATTATCCATGCATCCTACATTCTATCCAATTTTGCCTTTACTTTTAGCTTCATATTCAGATTGAGCTTATATGGTTGCTTCCTGATTGGCCATGTGTACTCCTTTAATTCAATGTGCATCTTTCCAAGAGATGGGTCAACTCCTTGAATTTTTGATAATTTGGTGGGAAAGACATCTTGGTAATTCCGTATAAGTTGTAGAGCTTCTAAAATTTTAGTTTATGTCTAATAATCACCTATGCTTACTAGTTTTGGAACCTCCTCAGTTCTAATGTTAGAGACATGATTCTTGATATGCTACTAATAACTATTATATTTTTCATCAACCATATATTCTTGTACACTCATTTACCCTTCTTATTCAATAATTCAAATAGTATGTTGGTATCCTTAAGTGGTTCTATAGGTTTTTTAGGCTCAAATAAACCATTCAAATACAAGTCACCATTAGAGTCTGAATATTCACTATCATATGCCTCATCTTGTATGTAGTGACATGGTTGTGTTAAAGATTTTTATTTATTCTTAGTAGATTTTTACCTTTGTAATGGCTTATTAAGATCAAAGGTTACATTTTTCTATGCAGTAGATTCTATTGTAGTGCTCAAGTCTTTTGCACACCCATGGCATAAGAAATACTTGTGTTTTTATAGTACATTGTGGACTAGTAGATTTTCATCTTCAAACACAAAAGTCTATATAAAATCACTTTGTACTTGTGCCCAATGCTTGGTCTCCCTTTTGCATTTTTGGTACATGTGCCATGCTACTAGTAGTGGAGCAATGTATAGTGGAATATGTGAACCCAATATTTTGGTTTAACACATTTATGTACATGAATTTTGGGGCACTCAACTTCTTGAAATAATGGCCAATTAGTGTGAATGAACTATGGAAATTAGAATATGCTAATAATGAGCTTGAAGGTATCATCCCATTTAATTTTGTCATTATGATGAGTTGCCCACCATGTTATGGCAACTCCCTTTAAAGCATAATTTAAAGCACTAACTCACTGATTAATGGTTGGAACATGAAATTGTAAGGACAAAATGAATACATTGATGTCCTCTATTACATATTACATAGGTAATTATTGCTCATGTACAAATACCATTCACATTTGCTAGAGTTTATGATCACTTCAATCCCAATTAAGGAGGTGGACATCTTAGTCACCATTGATAGATGGAGTTGTTTCCCATGGTAAAGTGCCTTCCCTTATTAGATCTATTTATTCCTACATGTGATTATTAGCTTGATATAATAAATCAACTTTTGATTGAGTCAGAGATTTTATAGACATAGAGGCACATTCTTCCATGACAAACTGATCTACCACCATCTATGTAGCTACTAGTTTGGGCCTCCATTGTTTTGATGTCTTTATTTTCTAAGTGATTAGTGATTATACCTATGCTTTGGAATATTGGTACAAGAATTTAAATTCAAATGCATGCAGAGCTTTTGGATTATCCTTAGTATTGGCCTTTATCCAACTAGTTTCTTTTAGAACATAGGGGAAGTCTAGTTTAGCTGAAATTATGTAAGTCTTATGCTCTTTATTAAGAGGAATGACAATAAAATTATCACCTTGATGTGCCTTGAGCTAGTTGTGCACTTTATTGATAATCATTTGTCCATCATATGCCCATTATTTTCTTATCAGTGTAGGGTAGTGTGTTGTTGTATTCTTCATGTCTATGACCTCAAATTCACCTTTTAGAGACAAGTCTGAGAATTTGATCTTGACATCCTCCAATATGTCAATAGGCTCAACTTTTCCATAATCAGTTAAGCTCAGAGTTACTAGGTTGTAGCTGAGAGTTGGTCATCTAATAGCTTCCCATGTAGATCTAGGAATCATATTAACTATGTTACTGAAATCAAAGATAGCATTTCAAATATTATAACCAATAATCTCAATATCAATCCATGCATCAACATCTTAGGGTTTTTTCATCTTGACATACTAGACTAATTTTTATGTCTTTTATTTACCACACTATGCACATTCTAAAATATTATACAATAGATTCATGTTTTTCTACAATATATCTTTATTACGTAGAGTACCCAAAAGTTTTAGGAGATATATGAGCATAGTGAAAACTCCATCTTGTTTTATAATGCACATAATTTGGCCATACATTTATGCATTGATTTATAAAACATCACCATCAATAGTTTTTTGATGTTGAATGTTTTTCAACAACTACATAGCTTTGTGCATGAGATTTTTTTATATATGGATCTAGATATTTATCATATTTAGTTTTTATAATGCCTTGATCCTAAGACATCTCCAATGAAGGAATCTCTTTTTCTACATGTTATTATTGTGTCAAAACATTTAGAAATGCATTTTATTTAGGCTCCACACTTACCATATTTACATTTAGGATGGCTTTGTCCTTTCTCTACTTATCTAGAATAGGGAAATATTATGTGCCATACTAATTAGAGACTCTATAGTATGTGAAATATGACTATATTTATGGATTCATCAGACAATTCCATTAGACATTATTGTATTCCCCACATAGATAACATTGTAGAGGAGGCATTTGATAGTTATTGCCTCTACTGCCTTGGTATCCTCCTCTATAACCACCTAGACCTCATCCTCTATTAAATTGATATCCCCCTCGATATACTCCTTGTTGATATAGAGAGTTATAATAATGGTACTGTTGATTGTTATTTACCATGCTTAATTATTGTTGCATATTTGAAGGGGTCTAATTCGTTTGTTTTTGTTGTGTTATGGGTGAGATCCATGATGATGCATATTGATATTGAGGAGATTAAGGTGTCCAACTTGATGAAGAAGGAGTCCATCTATCCAAACCATGATGTTGATACTATGGTGAACTTAGAATCCATTATGGACCTATTTGGGTTGCACAACTCTTATCAACTTATGGGCTTGGGATTGCATGCTTCATCAAGGAGAGTTGTTTCACTATGATGAAAAATACATTTCTAGAGATGCCCTCTTTAAGCTCCTAAAAATATGTATAGTTATTCTCATCATGGTTAGTTGACTTGCATAAATTAAAATACAAATTATACAAATTTTTGATATATTGATGCAAAAGATGGCATTGTGTTGTGGCATGCCCTACTACCTAGCAAAGTTCATAGAATTCTATCTTGCCTTTAAGACAATCATTTTGGTGGTGTATTTATTTTCTACACTATGTGCACCATATATTTAATTTAGGCTTATCCACCTCATGATATTGCTCCATTCTTTTCATGAAACCTTGTAGTGTGTTTTTAATTTTATAATTAGTAATATGAGTTTTTCCATAATCCTCAATCTATTCTATGCATAGTGTAATAACTCTAGCATCTAATTTTATCTCATATTAATTTTGTGTAGTGGAAAACTGATTCTTGTTTCATAGTCCTTCAATAAACCATGTTGCTTTGTCTTTATCTCTCAAAGTAAATTCTACCTTATTCATTACATCAGAAAATCTATGATCATAATCATAGACTAACTCTCTATACTTTTGCCTTATCTCCTTTAAGTCTCATATTATTTGGCTAATACATTTCTTAATTGCAAATTCTTTGATGAGCCAATCCTAAACATATTTTAAACTTGCTTGATGAATATCTATTTTGTATATGAACTTTGATTCTCTCCTAGCTAGAGCCCCTACTAATTTACATTTTTGTAAATTTTCATCAGTGATGCCCTTAATTTGCCATTTCATTTTGCAAGTTAGTAGGTATTTTTCAGGGTATATAGACCCATCATAGATGGATAAGTTTAATAATCCTATTAAATGATTCAACATATTGACTAATATAAATGGAGTCCTCTATGTAATTTATATTAGAGGCATTTGTGTTATGAGTGATCCTACCTACATACTACTCTATGCACTAGAAGAATTATTATGCACACTTTTCTTGTTTGCACTTTCTTCTTTTTGTCATTTAACTTCAACTAATCATATGGCCTTCAAAGCATTTATTAAATATTTTGTGTGAATTTCCGTACCCCAATGGTTCATGTGATCTGAAAATGGTCTTTCCCAATTTTTGTCCTCTAACCCACATAGTTGAAAACTTCTACTAGAATATAAAATATTGGGTTACGGGGATGCTTACACTTTCAATGAATAAGTATTTCTAGTGACTTATTCCTCTACTACATTTGAACCTTTGATTAAACTATGACTAAGTTTTATTTCTCTATATAATTATTCTTCTTATGATAATACCATTTATTGTAGTTGTGCACTACTTCTATATTCTATATATCTACTCATAAAATACTCTCATCTTCCTCTTCGCACATCTCATTTTAATCTCATTCTTTGTTCTCTTGTTCTATCTACTATCATCCATAATCATCCTCTTTATTCATCCTATGTGCATTATCTCACTCATCACATCTACACACTCATTCATCATTTACTCTATAGTTACTCTTACTTCTACTCATAGCTACTTGGGTATTCTTTTATTTATTCCATCTATTTTGTTATCACAGTTCCTATTCTAAATCTAAAGTTTTATTATAACTCTTCTTTCCTCGCATCTCCATTTTAGATTCAAGTTCAAGCTCTACTTACTCATCTATCCATAATTCACCATCATGCACACACATCCTCATACACCTGAAGTGACTACTCCATATTGGCTGGAGTAGGCACATGGCCTTATTCACAACCAACATCTTCAATCAGAGAGGTAGTCACTACAAAAAGTTTCATCTGATTCCTTATAAAAAATGATCCTATAGATATTTGAATGTTATATACCCCTACACTAAAAAATTGGTGATGTATTTATCTATGGTAGTGATGACCCGATAGTCTATCGCTCTCATCTAATCAATTTCCAATTTCAACAGTAGGTCTATCTTCTATTCATCCAAGTAATAGTTTCTTTCATTCTAGGATTGAAGTAGTAGTATTCCAATATTTTCAACCAACTAATCATTAGTTTAGGCAGCTTTCACACACACACACACACACACACACACACACACACACACACACACACACACACACACACACACACACACACACACACACACACACACACACACACACACACACACACACACACACACATATATATATATATTTCTCCATAGATATGCTCTTGAATGATTTCACTTATGGTAAGACCAGTCCTTTTAGATTCTTCTTCTATAAAGTACCATACTTTCTGTTCTAACCATGTTTCAATGTCTCACTATCCTAATAACCATCTTAGCATAGTTTCCTCTGAAAGGAGTGTTTCCATGCTCACTGTATCATTGTTAGCATAGGTTCTTGATGTAATATAACATGCTAAGGATGAGGATAGATAATTTTTTTATACTGTTTAGAATGGTACAGAGAATTAATAATTAATAGAAGCATGACAAAGATGAGTTATCACACAATAAATAGGAACTAAGATTAATCCAAATATTTCTTAAGGTTTGTAGAGTATTTGAATTAATTTATATAAGATTAAAACAAACATTAAACATGATAATGTAGATAGGAAACAACATAAAAAATATGATAGGTAACCATAACCAAAAATTCTATATTTATCTCAACAAAGGTTCATCTTCTTCTACATACAAACATACATATTTATAGTCACTACAATTCTAACTATTCATATTCTTCTTGTCCATTGGCACCAAAGATAGGAGAGTGTTTATCTTATATCCCTTTACAACTCATGGAGGATAGGAAAAAATACATATATCCAATAATTTCATACACAATGCATGAATATTCAAATAATATCCTACATAACTTTACTTATCCATTTTCCTTCTCCCAATAGGAGAATTTTTTTTAGAATATTTAAGAGGCACTCTCATAATATTAAAAAGGTCATGACCCCATTGGCCAGTGAGGGTGTAGAGATATTCCACCTTTAGTTTTGCCTTATCTACTTGAACTTGAATTTGCAACATGACATTCAATAGAGCATTAGTTCTGTTAGGTTATAAAAAAAATTAATAATTTTCATTTATCAATCTCAACATAATTCTATATTTATAAAGTTGAAAGATAGTATTAATATGAAAAATATGTTAGTTTTAATTGAAATTTATAGGGATCACAACTAATTCCTCAAGGAAGAATATGTGCAAAGAGAAAGGTTTTGGTTTGAAGGGATGAAAAAAAGGTTTAGATCCACTTCCAAGCCTATTGAATCTTAGAAAAATAAGAAAATGTGTTTGAGAGACTAAATTTTCCCACATGCATATAATTTGAGAGGAGGATTACCCATATGCAACAATCCATCTCTAATTAGGAGTACTTGGAAAAGAATACACTAAGAGAAAAAGAGACTTTTTGGGCTCAATCATTGTATACTAGATAGTTTATAATATTTTTATCCAACAAGAACATGATTTTTTAAAGTTACACCCATTTATTAAGCATTTACCAAGGAATAATATTGGGAACAATCCATTGATAATGAAGTCGGGGTTTGTATCAAAGTGAAGGGGTAAAGACACTCCAATTCTAATATTTTCACCACTGTATGGGAGCTTTAAGTCTAATTTTATATAAATCATATTTGAGTAAAACCATATAGATTCTAATAATGGACTCAAATTCCTGATTGTTAAGACTACAAATGGTTTTGAGAGTAACCTAGTTATTTTAATTAAAAATTTCAACTATAGTGCATATACATTTTCAAAATATCTAGAGAGCATTGACTCTAGGAACTTCAATAAGAGGATTTCCATTATGAGTTATGATTAAAAACCATAATAAATAATGAAAATAAATGGATAGCCTAGTTATAAATTGGTGCCTTTTTTCATATAAGCCAAGGTTTGATCCTTTCCAAAGCCTTCCAAATAATCTTAACAATAAATTCACTTGAAATTTTAATGTTAACATGAGAAATCAATATGGTGTAAAACCCAAAACCTCTTAAGGTGAATATTCCATAGGGACTCACAAAACATATGTAATGTTTGAGAAGTATTTCAATATTCCTTACCTTAAAAGGCCTAAGGAACCTATATGCCATAGAGGAAAATCCTTTATTTGTGGATATCAATTATCTTGAAAAAATCATCTTTGGGCATACAACAGTTCCCCTAAACCACCTTATGAAATCCTTTTTCACATTCATATTTGACCTAAATAAAGACTTTAAAAAACTTCTCCATACTTTTATAGGTAGAATTAAAATAATCATAATAGGAGGAGTAATAAACATGAGTTGTTGTTAACACCTTTGAGCATATCTAAATTTTTCCTACAAGGGATAGGGGCTTGGTTATCTAGTATTAGATTATTATCCCAAACATAATAATAACATATTTTTACAACTCCATTTGAGAGGCCTATAATTCAAAAGGAGTACAAAATAATTTAAACATAAAATGAACTTGGGTAAGGGCCAAAGCATTATCTATAGAATTGATTATTAGCCCATTAGATACTAAAACCTAAGGCAAGGGAGAAGGTTTGTAGACATTCCATGGTATTCTTTATCAACATCTCCTCTTCAAGTATGATGAGAAAGGATTCAACAAGAAAATTTCCATTAATGAGATGGTCTTGAGGGGAATGAGGAAGAGAGATTATCTTCACTAGCCTTTTGGAGGCATAATTTTCCAACAAGTATACAAAACCTTCCCATACCTTGAATGAGGAAGAGAGATTATCATTCAAGGTTTTTTTTGGGATGTGTGAGCCCATTCCTTCCCATCCCAAATATTTATAATGTTATCAAGAATATGTATACCTTGAATGAAGTTTATTTTCTCAGGTCTAAACATTAAAGGAAGAAGGTACTTGATCAACAAGGTAAAAGCTTTGGTAATAATATTGTAGGAGACATTGAGGAGGATGATAAGTGTATAATTGGTGATGATCTCCAAATATACAAATTTTGGGATGAAATTAATATTTATTTTATAAATGATCTTATTAAGGGAGCCATTGGCTATGGCTTCAAGATAGAATTTATGTAGATATTGGCCATCACAATCCCAAAATATTTTATAAAAATCACAAATAAAACCATCAATTCATGGGGATTTGTAATGATATATATAATTTACAAATTTTTAGATCTCATCAACTGAGAAAGGCCCATAATAATCCATTCATTGGCTTTGGGAGAGCCTATAGAGCACCACACTTATACATTTTTTGCATAGTAATCATCCTTTCATCACTAGAGGTTTGGAATTGAAACATATTCTTGTAATGATTGACAAAGTCTTACATAATGTTTGGTATACTAGTTGTTTAGTACATAACCTCATTAAGTCCCTTAATCTACACAATAGAGTGCACAAACCTCAGCTTTTTAAATAGATCTTTATAAACTCTATCCCCAACCTTAAGCTTGGGGATTCTAACTTGGATTTAATCACTACAAACCTGATGAATCTCATCTAGCTTAAGTTTATGACACAAATCAAACATCTATACTTGTAGGGATTCATTAAAGGATGAATGTTCCAAATCTTGTGACACTATTAAATTCTTTTATTTGAGTAGAGTTAGATTATTTTCTAAACATGGTTATATGCTTTCAAAATATTATATAGAAAGTGGTAGTGTGAGCAATGGTGTGGGACAAGGTTTTAGACCTATCCAATATGCATGTGTGTATTGATGTTTTAGGCATAAAGTGTTAAGGTAAAATTTGTTATTGAAAACTTTATCTAGTGTGGTAGATCAATATATGCAAAACTTCATGTGTTATGATCTCATATAAGAACATTACAAGACACATTAACTAGCCTATCAAAGCACTAGGAAAAGGTAAAGACATCTTACTTAGTGAGAAAATCCATGTCAAATGTCTTCAACACTCTATTATTTCCTTGGTCAAAGTTGTACCAAGTGAACCAAGTGGTGGTAGGAGAGAATTTGCAGTGGTGGCTGGGATCATACAACCCTCGATTATTCCTTACGTAAAACTAGGATTCTCTTTCTCAAGTACACCATCTCATGGAAAATATCCTCTCTTTGTATTTTTTGTAAATAATAATTTTAAAATACTTGTAACATTTATAAATTTATGCAAGAACCTATCTTGGTAAAAACTACCAAATCACTACTCTTATAATGATGTTGGTGGATGTGTAGAGGTTAGCTAGGCCCAGTGATTTCTGATCAATTTTTTTTTGAATAAGTGGCACTATTAGACAAATCCACCCCATAATACATTAAAAATCCACCATGTTTGATTAAATGGCTATAAAGTTTATAGGTAGAGTCAAGTAAAATCATTTTGATTCCCTTTTTTAGGGAAAAATGGTAATCTTAACTTCTTTGCAAACATAATATATGTATTTTAGAGAATTAATGACAACTAGCCCTAGCCACTTATTTATGGGCTAAGGCAATTAAATTTAATAAATTATATGAAAATGATGTATGAGTAATCTTCAAGGTTCATTGTCTCACCATCATTGCC
Source organism: Torreya grandis (assembly GCA_037957365.1). Lineage (NCBI taxonomy): Eukaryota > Viridiplantae > Streptophyta > Pinopsida > Cupressales > Taxaceae > Torreya > Torreya grandis. The sequence continues at coordinate 340,783 of JARHVA010003115.1, read as the reverse complement.
TTCAAGCACTACAAAGTTATTACTCATACAATTTTGTTATTGAATTTTGATGATAAAGTCCATAAGTTGTAATAGCTACCACTCTTCCTATATATACTCATTCTCATTTTTGCTTGTGTAAATTCTTCATGAGTGTTGTATTACTTTATAGAGAGGAAAAAAGGTGTTTCCTAGGTTGTGGTGCTGATGACAGGGGAAAGTTTTCCATAGTAGAGAATGTCATAGCTAAAGATAACTATGAGATAAAAAAGTAGGAGTCATAAGATCTTACAATTTAAAACCCATATTATTTGATTATGGAGTACTCAACATAACTAACTTAGGATTAGCTTGAGGATCTTATGGGGATTGAGAAACTGGGGCTTGATTCACTAGCAACGGTTTTAAAAATGTGGTAGCCATGACCAAATAATGTTTGTAGTGGGGGATTTATTATTATGATTATTTAATTTATTCAATTAACCCATGACTTATCAATCATTTTTGAAACCTTATTGTGGATTAATTTTACCAAACATGTCTTTAGATATAGTTTTTAAGGTGGCCATGATAAGTAAATCTCATATTTTATGCGTAGCCAATCAACATTGAATATAAACATTGGATGAGTTCATTTACATCGCCCATTTAGTGAATCATTTCTTACCTCTCTAAACATCTATAATTTATTGAAATTATTTGGTAAGGTCATCTTATATGCATAATCTATTTTCTAATATAGAAACATAAAACTAGTCGAATTTAAAATACTCAAAATGACCTAATGGTTTAGTAAGTTACTCCATGGATAGCCACAAAGGCATAGGCAAGTTAGGGAATTCCACCCAAATGGGGTCCTTAAGTTTAGATTTATTATAGCCAAAAAAGTCTCTTATCTAAGGGTAAAATACCAATAAATATCTCCTAATATAATAGAGACCATGATTAAGTATGATGGCAATATTTTCTAGGACTATAAGCCTAAAAAATAAAAATTGCTTGGTCATGTTTTTTACCCGATGAACTTAATACCATGGCATTTTTATTATAACTCTACCCAAAATTTTAGCATGGATTTAGAGGATATTTAATCCACATATAATCAATAAATATATGCATTTCAATCTACTATTGGTATTTTTAAAACTTAATAATTTATACAAAAACCTCAGGAGGATTACCTTGAGGAAGAGGTACACTACCTCATGGAATACTTTCAGTACAAACTTATGATCTTTCTTCAATGCCATTTCTTCCAGATCTAGAGTGAGATATATCTAAATATATGAACTCATATTGGGAGCTCATTAGACTTTAAAAATTCCCAAAGGATCAAAAGGTGAATGTATAAGGTGTAAGTTATTTAATGCTAAGAAAGGCCAAGAAAAATCCCTTAAAGTTAAAAAAATGGTGGTGGTCTGACAGTAAGAATAAAATAAAACCCTAATATTTTTTAGCCCTTTTTAATGGTGTTTAAGGTGAGTTTTAAAAGGGTATAATAACCTATTCACAAGGATGAATAAAACTATTCTAGATTAGGCCACTTAATTAAAAACTAAAATAAATGAATATTCTAAATTAAAATACTGAGTTATGCTAAATATAGAAATTACATTCAAAATAATAATATGAGTACATAAACATGAATAAGAGATAATGCTTATCTTATCTACAAATTCATAGGTAAATATGAAATATACAAAGGTGGAAACAAGAATAAATAAGATTAGGATCGAATCATCATATTCTAGGGATATTATTTCTAGAGTCCTAACCACTTGTATTGGCCTTGGGACACTTACATAGATGTAGGTGTCATGATCCCAATGGTTTTTTCTAGTACATAATATTCATTATATTTTAAAGAGACAACCTAAATCCTTATGGGTTTTCTATCACTTTTTTTTGATGTATTTTATTCATATGCATAGGCTATAGATGACTATAAGTGGATCAAAACCTAAATATTCACCTTAGGTCTTTGTATCTTTAAAAAAATGGGTTAGTGGGATCACAATGTTGAGCTAATCTCAAGGACCACTCCATCAATTAGTGTTATCTGCATAGCCAATGCTCCAAAGAGGGCCTCAGACATATGTAGTTTTCCCTTAGGTATTGGCTTGTGTGTGCATAAGAGTGTAATATAATATATGCAAGTGCATGTAATGATCTAGTTTGTAACTTGAAAAATATTGCTTATGGGTTGTTATTTAAGTGATTTATACCTATGATATGACTACTCATATGATTGATATGAAAATAGGGAAGAATAAGAAAATAGAATTCAGCTATGTAATTGACTTTATGAGCTTGAATATATGCTTGCTTTATATTTTCTAGATGTGTAATGAGTAGGATTAGATTTATATTTATAACACACCTTTTATAAATATATCATGATAGGTATCAATAAGACAAATAGGCTGACCCATATGTTTTGAAACAGTTACAATTTGGATGAATTTTGAGGATTAGACACTTGATAAGAATATTGATACCTGCATTGACACAAGTGTCCCTATGTGGGATGAAAGTGTCTAGTAGGATAGGAAGCTGCTAAAGATCTAAAATTGAAAATGAAAGATATATATCATAATTTATGCTTTCTATATAATTCAAGAAATGTGGGTCATAAAAAATGATAGCACCAGACCATAAGATAAACAATTAGGCACATGAGATGGAGAATGTGAGATTTTAAACAAAAGGAAGGTCTATGACTGAAGGGTAGAGCCTTGATAGGTATTTTAAAAGTATAAAAGACTGAAATTTTATATAAATTATATTTTAGTATCTACATTTGGCCCTCTTTAATCTAGTAATGCATAAGAATGAAATTACTAGTTTCAAGGAATGAAATGCATACCTGGATGTGTACACCATAGATTACCTTCACTTGAGCCCACCTTGAGTGTGTTATTGGAATATTAATTATAACCAAGATCATGTTATAATATAAATGAGTGCATGTAATTTGAAATTTTACATAATTGAAATGCTTAAAAAAAAGAGCAAGGAAGGAATACACATGTGTGTCGATGAAACAATATTTCCCCTTAGTAATTTGACTTGATAAAGATGATTACTTATAAAGAATCAAAGCTTATATAGGTTCAAAACTAAACCTTGGATATTTTAGGGAGATTAGAAATTAATTATGCCCCCAATATAGTGTAAGGGTGAGTTGTGATACAACCATTGAGATCATTAAATCTCAATTGCACCACTTAAGTGATAATATAATAAAATCCAAGTTAAGTGGTATAAAAAACTTAACCTATAAAAGGGAATTATTTTTAGTCCATTTAGGGTGTTGAATCTCAACCACACTACTAAAATAAGCCAAATGTTATAGATAGAAAACGCTCAAAATAGTGCTTCCTAGTGAAAACAACGCTCCTTCATAAAATATTGATGCTTCTTGGTAAATATGTTTAAATATGTACTTATAATTTTTGTCACACTTGCATAGAATATGACCTTATAATTTTTCTCAATATGAATTATCTATAAAAATGTAACCTTTGATTTGTAACTATGTATAATATCTATCATAAATCTAAAAAAAATATCTCAAATATGTAAAAATTGGTGTAATGTGTATATGATTCTTACCCAAGTGTATATATAAATTATATAAAAAAATTTCAACTATATATGTGTTGATTCATGTCTCTAAGACATCCCCACACTAATATCCCCCCCCCCCCCACTTTTCAAGTGAGGGGAATGGAATCTAGTAGTTATTTTACCTCAAAAGGATAAGATAACTATATAATATGCGTATGAATCATGTAGCATATAAGATTAACATGTCTAAGTAGATATGTCAATGAATATCACAATATGTGATCATAAAAACCCCTAAGATTCATTATATAGATCATGAAAATGTCTAAATATAATAGTAAAAGCTCAACAAATAATCAAACACACACACAAGAGAACTCAATGTTACACAAAAGGGGTATAAGGAGAATACAAACAAGGGGCATATTCAAATATTGCACACTTTAATGAATGGCATATTAAAATATCCACATAGCAAAAGAAAGCAACATATAATGACATTGGGGCCAAATAATAAGGAATATATTCAAATGTTTCATAAATAAGACAATAAAAAGAAAGAAAAATACACTCAAGGAAGTAACAATTTAAATAAATAAACTATAAGAAACCAACATAAACATATCATACTAATCCCTGCATATGTTTTAGGAAAAAATGTCATGTAACATATAATATCAAGTACACTATGAAATATGTATTCATGATCATAGACATATTATTTTTGGTTTAGATTTAACAAACTAAACATCGAAAACACTTATCACATAGCAAATACTAGTTTTCAATATGAATTATATTCAAGATTAATTCAAATGAGATGGAGGAATAAAAAATATATAGGTTGAGGAACTCCTAATATTGAGGAGTTTATCCTCATCCCAAAATATCTCAACCTCTCCCACAAATCACTCTCAAATCCTTTATTCTCTCACACATGTTTATCTACGCGAGTTGGTTTACCAACCAAATAACTCACATTATTTTCTCACACATAAGCTAATATAATATTTAACTAATTAAAAATATATATCCCAAACATGTGAGCACTAACCAATTTTATTAATATTCCCTCCCTTAGTGTGAACATGGATAAACATTGTTATGTACTTCAACTACCACCAATAGAGCTTGCTCATGATCTAGATGGTTTTCTCAAGATAGAAAATAACCTCAAGAATAGTTTTACACTCAACTAACCACCAACCTAAAACATGATTGTTTTACACGTGGATTACCACCAGCTTACAAACAAACAAGATGGTTTTACATGTGGTTAACCAACAACCATAAAGATCTAGAAGGTTTTACAGGTCAACTAATAACCTACAAAGATGTTTTCACAAACCTATCATGATGTTATAGTACACTATTAGTCCTCATCACTATATTTACCTCAAGGTGAAATAAAAAATATATAACTTATTAAAATACTTAAACATGTATGTATTATATGTTCTTATTTTCAAACAAAAACATAAAAATAAGTCACAACTACATTATGTTACCCCGTCATTTTTGGTTGATGAGAAGATGTTATTTATCCTCCAACCTTTTATGTACTCCATCATCTTGCTTAGGAAGCTACTTACTTAGATTATGAATACTTAAATCTCATATGCATGTCATTTTGAATATAATATGGTCCCCCCCCCCCATAAGGTTGACATATCCATTATAAAGCAGACATTAGGTTCTCTTGAAAGTACATCCATACATAGAATGAGATTAACTTTGATAATTTTGAAATAAAAATGAATCTTGACAAAAAAATGACACAAATCTCAACATTTTTTAAATTTTTGACATAAATGACATTTTGACAATGACCTAATAAAAAGACTCTAAATAAAACTATAAAACTATACCTTAAGACATTAAAATTCAAATGAACATATGAAATGACTATACCAATAGTAAAAAAAAGAAAAATTACTCTCAAAATTACTAAACAAGAGAATTATCTCCATGAGTTTCATTTTTAAAGGACCTAAAAATTAAACCAAACTCCTAAAACCTTTGTAATATATATATATATATTTTTATAACTAAATTTAAAAATAAACTCTTGATAACTACCCTTGCATAAAACTATAAACATCATTTTTTGGGCCAAATATGAATGTTCTTATATTTTTTGTAGACTTTTAAATTATAAACACAAAATACAGGGACCTAAAGCTTTTTAAATTCCATACTAAACACATGAAAACTTATAATTTACTTTGACACACAGTATTAAACCAATAAAATGATAACTACTATAGACAAGTCTACATATTTTTGAGGATGAATCCAACTCTATGATGACATGGATAAAATCATGGTAGTGGTATATGCATGGGATGAAATACATGGCAAGACTAATATGCAATCCATGATTCAATGCTGGTTGTGTTCAACATTGGAACAGAATGGTGAGAGGGATGATTTAGATATACACTTGGATGAGACCAGTAAATGCATATTTGACATGTTAAAAGGTAAATTAAATGGAATATATAGTAGATATATGATAGCAGGTATTTTTTAGATAAGTATGACTTGGAAGATGATGGATTGGACTCCAGAATTTTAACAAGAAGAGAAAATTTTGACTAAATAAATGGAAATCTAGACAAAAAAATTTGTTGGAGCAAACACATATATATTAGGGGCCACCAAAATCACATACAAATCTATGGATATAGTTGTATATACTAAGATTTTATGACCAGATGGTGCTAAATAATAGATATAATAGCTTCACAATTTGATGATTACATAGAATATAATGTAGGACTAGGGAAAATTTTATAATCTTCAATGCAAACTAAAAACATCTTAACAAGAACTTGATGTAGAATCCATATTAATTATCAATTTAATTTTTGATGTTTGAACCTAAGTTAAACTTAATGATGATTATTCCAGACCACATGAAACTTAATGTATCCAATGTAAAATTATAAATTAAAACCTTAACACCATATTTTGTAGAAACCATAATATTCATGAAGTAGGAAACAAATTTGTAGATGGGAGATAGTTGTAGATCACATATAAAAAATATACATGATGCTCAATCTAACTATAATATATCATACACAAATACTAAAAATATCTTCACAAAATTAGTTTCTCTAATAAGCTAGGGAAACCATGAACAAAAATGGTTTTTCCCCATGAAATATCTTAGGAATCCATAGCCACTCTAATACCAGATGTTATTTTTAGTTTAGATTTAACAAACTAAACATCAAAAACACTTTTCACATAGTAAATAAAAGTTTTCAATCTAAATTGTATTTCGGATTTATTCAAATGAGATGGAATAATACAAAATATATAGGCTAAGGAGATCCTAATATTGAGGAGTTTGTCATCATCCCCAAATCTCTCAACCTCTCCCACAAATCACTTTCAAATAATTTATTCTCTCTTACACACACCTATCTACGTGAGTTGGTTTACCAACCAAATAAGTCACTTACATTATTTTCTCACACACAAACTAATATAATATTTAACTAATTAAAAATATATAACTCAAACATGTGAGAGTTCTAACTAGTTTTCCTAATAAACATGTGTATGTGTTGGTATATAAAATCAACATGATAATGGAAAGGTGACCATAAAATAATATAATCTATATCAATCATAATCAAGGAAGCAGATGCACCCAACATAGTGTGTCATGCAAAAAGAGGAAATGCCCAACATCTATATGTGTATGTATCATGGGTTTGATATATTCTTATATCACATTCAAGTATGTGTGAAACATGTTTATCTATAAAAAGAATAAAAAGAATGACATGTTATATACTTGTTGGGTGAGTATTTTGTCAACCAGCTAATTGGTGAGTAAAATATGTCTAATCAACCATAGTAGGAAGATTGGTCGGCCAAATGTGTAGGTTTACCACATCAAAAGGGGACCAATCTCTCCTCTCATCAAGGGGAGGTTCCCTATAAATATGCAGGAGCTATATACTATATAAATAAGCTAAAAATAACACATGGGGGCAGGATAAACCATCCATCTCTCTTCTTTAAGAGATGATGCTCACAGATCAAAGGAGAAATCTTGGGTGATTGGTGAAGGTACTTCTCTTCTTTCAAAAGTAACATTCAGCCAAGAGCCAGATCCCTTCCTGGATAGTAGAAGTTCTGGTGAAATGATAGAACACACTTCTCTTCTTTCAGAAGTGCTTGTTCTAGAAAACAATAGGAATCTTTCTAGTAGGACAAGTAACTAGTAACAGGGGTGCTAGCAATATAAGATGTAGCACAAAGTATCCACCTTAACTGCCCAAGAGTGAGATACAAAGAATAATGGGGGCACAAAGTTGTCCCAATGTCCTTTACACAGAAACAAAAAATAAACACACACTGAAGACAACTATGATAGCACAAAGTCTAAAAGTAGCTATCTTCAGGACACCTTCCTTATCACTTTCACTAATTTTGCTTATTAAATTGCATAAACAATAATACATTTAGGAAATAGACATAAGAACAATCTCCTCAAATGATACAAGCTATAACAACACAAAGTCTGAAAGTAGCTTGCTTTTTGATTTAAACGAAGAAATATGATAAACAATTTGAGCTCAAAGTCTCAGTGATGCCTTTCAATTTGGGTAGAGTTTTTCTTCTAGTAATGGGAAGATATCCCTTATAACAAATGAGAGATTATAAAATATAGCACTCTAAGAAAGACTTGGGTGCTTATTTTCATGAAAAAGGCCCATGCTGTATTGAATGCCTTCAATGCACCTTTAGTTCTGTCTAGAGGGACCATGCTGGGAATAGTGCATTGCCATAACTATGGCATGTCCATTCCTCTAATATGTCTCTTCCTTAGTATGAAATGTCTAGTCCTTTTCTTGATGTCTGTGTAGTTGTCTAATTCACCATTACTTCATGGAAGAAAAATAGGCTTGTGTCCTTGATTTGGTGTGCTCAAAAGTCTACTTGATCCATTGTTTCACCTACTAGAAATAACTCTTTTTAATATATTTTTGGTCCTTTGTTCTCGCTCCTCTCTCCCTATAGCAATTTGAGTCTATAGGCTCTCTTTTCAGCTAGTCACTTTAATTGAACTTGCCTTTGGAATCATCCATGTTGCTTCTTTGTCTTTTCTAGCCCTTCTTGTTTAAGTCTTTGGGGGGTCCTTTTTGCATCTTTGACAAGTGGTAAGTTTTGTTGTCATGAAACTCATTAGAAACTTATGAAAAATGGGATCCTTGACATGTCTTTCTTGAGCAATTTCAAATGGGGAACGCAGATGTAGACACTTGTCACAATCTGCTGAGTCACAACGGGGCACGTGGCATGTTCTACTCAACTTATAAAAGCTTTAGAAACATTTCAAGAGACCTATAGAACATGACATGTGGTAACTTTTGCTCTGATTTAGAAACAATATAGAAATAGTTGAGACTCATTCAGATTCACATAGATGATGCCACTTGTTACACTCTACTTGTCCTTAGCAACTCACTCAGGGCCCACCAAAGTCCTTATGACACAAAAGGGAAAGACTGCAGTTGTTGACATGTGTCGGCTTCTAAAGAGTTATAACAAAAATGTGGCATGTTTTGTGGCTTCAAAACTTATTAGAAACTGTGTCTTGGCAAATGACACTTGGCAGCTTCTGCTTCGACTCTATGAGGGACACGTGGTGACTTCTCTTTCACCTTGTCTTTTTCCATCAGGCATTTTTCCATGGGCTTATCCTTCGAACAAAAATTACAAAGGAAAGATTCACTTCTTTGCTTATCCATTTCAATTGTTTCAATTCCTTCAGGCTTTCTTCTCAAGTGAATTCCTTCAGACAAAATGTCTGAAAGAATTTTGCTTTGGTCATTTTCCCATGGAAAAACCTTTTCAAAAGAATTAATTCTGCCTCCTTCACTTAGTCACTTATATCGGACAACAAGTCTGAAGGAATTGTTCCTATTAGGCCTTTGAACAAATCTGAAGGAATTTTATCTTTTCTTTGACCCTTGATCCAATGTTGGCACCCTCCGCAAGGGAAATTTGTTCCTTCGGCCCTGGGGCAGCCCCTTGAACCTTTGAACCCATGAACTCGTTGAACCTATGAAGCGGTTCAAGGTTCAACGGTTCGGTCGGTTCATTCTTTTGATTTGGCTGAGTCTCCTTGATATATTTAACCCATGTGTGATGAACCAATCTTGAAAACAACTAAGTGTTAGAAACTAGTTCTTTTGATTGGACTTGCCTATAAAAGCCTTTGACCATATCAAACCTACTAATCCCTGTATTGAAAAAGCTTGAAAAATAAGGAATTAGAAAGATCAGAACAAATTTTGAAAAGGGGAGCGACAATTTTGATCATGTAGGACCAAAATAGTTCATATGTTGTCCCAAAAATGAGGAAATTGTTTTTGGGGACAACAATACTAACATAAAGTAAACAACATAGATGCTAAGAAGCTAGTAAACATGTGAATGTTGCATACTTTTTTTTTTTTTTTTGAGTTCTTTTTTTTTTTTTTTTTTTTTTGTATTTTTTTTTAATTTGGAAAGGAAAATGGTCTAACATATGATCATATATAAGGGATGCTCATGGGAATCTCCAAACTTGTAATATGGTACATCAAAATGGTGCTATTACAAAGAGACATACATAGGTGTCATATCTAAAACTGTGGAATCTATGGTACTTTGTTTATGTCTCATAATACTTTGTGGTCATGAAGAAGTAGTAGGAGTAGGGGTTCATGGAACCCATTTTTTAGTTATCTATGGTTTATTTAGTGCAACTATAATTGGAACATGTTTATGTTCTCTTATCAATGGGTAGACTGTGTAGGTGTAGATGGGGATTTCTATAGAATCTAGTGTGTATCTATGGTACAATGACATATAAATTATGATCCACTTAAGAAAGGGGATTTAATATTTCTTACCATTTCATGGATGATTAAACTTAGCATTTTTATTATTAGCTATCTGGGAATAAACATCTTTTGTTCAAGTGGATATTCATATAAAATTCTAGAAATTATGACTACCATGTTGGTATGAATGTGTTTAATACACCTATGCATTATGAAAGGTAATGTGGAGTTTATGTATCTAAATTAATCCCAATAACATATCAAAACCTCAAGTATTGTCATAACCTTGTAGCTGATATATATTCAAATGTTGATCTAGATATTATGGCTATATGGTTGTTGAACTCTAGTTGACACCTAACTAATTACTACAAGAGATTGATTATAACCAGGTATTGTGTTTATTAGTTATGATCTTATTATCATAATTATCAACTATGATTCCAATTTATTATTGTATTAATGATTATGATTTGGATGGTTACACTTATTTATGCATGTCATGATATATTGATTAATTATATCATGTCAGATATTATGTTCAAATTCAAAATTGTTTTATTATTTAGATATTGATGCTTGTTCAGATACTACTGGTGTCCCTTTCAATGACTCAAATAATATTTCAATGAGTTAGGCTTGGTGGTAGGATCTTATAGCTAGGAATAATAGTAGAGAGAGATAATAAGTAGTCAGATGTGACTTTGATAGGTATAATGGGTTATAATTAAGTTCCTAAGCCACTGTTGGTCTTTTGAGTCTCTTTCATCCTTATTGTTGGACTTTATGATCGAAATTTTAAATAATTTAATGGATTTTAATCTTTCCAAAATTGACTTGGTCTTGAGCGATTTTTTTATTGATCATATTTTTTGATCTTTTATGCCTTTAGATGCATTTGTGTTCTCGATGGTATTCTTTTATAGAGTTGTGGCCATTGTAACTTGGATTTTATTTTGATTATTTTTTTGTCTTGGGCCATAAAATTATGGACCCATATTTAGGAATTGATTTTACCCTTCATGCATATCAATGTTGATTAAAATAATTATTAGGCCATAATGGCCAAGTGGTCATTGGATTTTGTTTGGCTTACACTATAGCCTTGAGTAAAAATTGAGCCTTGGGCATATTAGGGCTCATGATGGATTTTAGGGTTGACTCACTACCCAAAATTGGAAATCAAGTGGATTTTCTTGGGAGGTAGTGTGTTTTGGTGCATTGGCTTATGAATGAAACTATAGGTAGAAATGGTGCCCATGGGGAGTTATGGATCCACAAAATGCTATGCAGGTAGTTGTTTAGGTGAAAGAGAATTACAATGCATAGTGGGGGAAGAAAGAGAACAAATGAAAAATGGAATAAATAGAGGATCCAAGTTTGTTTATATTTCTCCCTCCTCCATATTGGTTTATAATTCTACAAGTTCTCATGAAATTGCAAGGTCTGGCTATCAATCTTCCTCCATGATAGTCTGTAAGTCTGCATGTGGATTTGGCTATGTTTATTCAAATCAATTTTGGGTTTTATTGTGTGATGAGTTTTAGAAATTTAAGAGGGCCTTAAAATTATATTATGAAGTCATGATACTTCATAATCAACATATAATTACATAAATTTAATATTAATTTCATTTTAGTTTTGTGGGTTTCGCATCAATGTGTACATTCACCAAAAATCATTGTCAATAATTATGGGTTCTCCTCACAAATGAAATCTCTCTTGTTTCTAATAAGTAGGAATAATAATATGGGAAAATCATTTATTGAAGTTGGGCCCTATTTTTAATGGAATATTGTCTTCCCACATGCTAAGTCGAGTTACTTTCATTTTAACCCTAGATTGGTGCAACTAGGTTTTGTGATTAGTCAAAATTATTTTCAGCCTTTGGACATTGTTATAGAAGTATTTTTCATTTCCACTATTAATTATTTTGGAAGCTTTCCAATAATTTATTACTACTGTTAAATTTTACCCTTTTTTGGCTATAGCAATAATTCCAAGGACATTGGATATGAGATTGCCATATTCATTATGAAATCATGGGACTTCATGATGGATCTACAATATGAAATAATCAATGTTGCTCTATTAAATCATTGGATTCTCTTTAGATTATTATATGTATTCATCATTTTGATTTAGGTATTTTCATGAAATTGCTCAATATGAATATGTGGTTACACTTTGGAACCCTGGATCCTTTTAGAATTCTATTGAAATCTTGTAAAGGATTTGTTCTTGTTGTAAGTCGATTATGATGTCTCAAGGGTACCATAAATTGGCATCTTTAGCATGGAATCTATTACTAAGGGACTATATTGACATATATTATGACCCAAATGTAATGATGAGCTATATCTTTCCATTGCTTTGGCATGATTATGGATTGATTATGACCTACATAGTATCAAACATTCTTGATATGTGGAATATTGTTGGTTGTGTTGTTATGCCCTACTTGGGATTTGATCTTAGAATAATTTAATGATCTTAGTAGCACAATTTAATGGATGTTGTGCTAGAATTTTATTTGAGACTACAAGTAGTTGCTAATATGCTTTGGGGCCATATTTATAAGGATTTTTTTTTGATGTATTTTTCTTGATCTTGCACATTCTAGACTTATTGATGTTGATTATGTTGTATTACATGTTAAGACTATGGGAAAATCTTTATATAATGGTTGTTGTGTTTGTGAGGGTCTATAAATTATTTGAGTTGTATTTGCTTATGGAAGTGACTAGTGTTGATTGTGTACCACCATTTTAAATGACAAAAGGCTTTGTTTAAGATCATTGTAAGCAAGTCGATTATGTGTAGTCATTTATATGCTAGTGATCATGTGATAATACACTATAAATTTATTAAAGGTTATAATTGGTCATTCTAGTACTACATTATGTTGCCTCTCGATTGGGGGAGCTCTAGATCATTGTAGAAAACACTTTTTGGGTGACTTCGGTGCTAAGATTAGGTTGGGTTCTCATTAGTCTTGGGGATTTCATGATTGGGATTTTCTCTTACCTTGAATGTAAATTTTGATTTATTTTTTAAAACTGAGTATGCCTTGGATGTATACACAAATCCATTGATGGAACCTTTCCAAGGTTTTTTTAGTCATCAATAACCCTCTTAGTGGTTGAGAAGTTTACTTGGATGCTATTAGTCATTTTATAAATGCTTAGACTATACCTTCTTATTTTATAATTTTATTTGGCTACATTTCCTATAGAAATTGATTGATTTTATTATTGAGATAATAACCCTTGGATGCATGCTATAAATGGGGACATTATGTCTTATGGTTTGAGTTGTTATTGATTTCATTATGGACAACATTCTTTAATTGCTAAAAAAATTATCTGGACTATTCTAGATGCTTGAGTAAGTTTTCAAATGATGAAATACTAAATTTGACATGTTCATATTTGCTATTAAATTATTTTCATGTATGAGAATCAAATAGGAATAGGTTTCTCAAAAAAAATTATGTTTATTCATACTTTACCAAATGGAAATCTTTGTATTAAGGGTAGGTTTACCTCTTAATGTTTGGATGGAAATAATCATGCTCTTGTTATTATTGAATAATGTTATTATGATTTTTGTTATCTATTATTGAGTCATGTCAATGGCTTAGGGTCCCGATTGTATGATCTTGAAATCTCATGCATACCCAGTTGTTGAAATCCACCATCCAACTGATGGATGGGGTGGTTAGGGTCACCATATAGATGGGCTCATCAGATTAGGCATGTTGGGCTTGATTCATGTTGTTGAATTCTTATTCTTTTATGTAATTTTAATTCTTCATGTTGGTGGCTTACTTTGTTTGTGGCATATTGGGGTATATCTTAATAATGGATATTTATTTGGAAATGTTAATGTTGTTATATATGTTAACATACTCTTGTATAAAGGTATCAATATGACATCTAGGTATTGAATAATGGTGTAATTAATTATTTTGTGATGAATACTTGGCATTATTACTACTAGACTGAAGAATAATGTTGACTTGATGCTCGTGGTTATTTATCAAACATGCATTGTCACATGTTAAACATTGTTATGAATTAGCCATTGCAATATTACACTAACCATCAGATTTATGGGTTATATATATATATATATATATATATATATATATATATATATATATATATATATATATATATATATATATAATTTATTGTTTTAATTATTTGAGGTGTTATTATGCTATTGCAATTAGATCTCGCTATGTTATATTTCGATTGAGATGTTGTAAATAGATTTAAATGTTGATTACTTTATGGTGTTCTTTCTCACATCAGTTGTTAACTAGCTTGAATATTTTTATATGTTATCTTTTCAAAATATGGAAATTGTTAATAGGGAAAATGTGTTGTATGCAACTAAATAGATTTTTGTACCTATTCATTGGTACAAGATATCTCTCGTTGTGGTGTATTGATTTGTGTAATGTAGCACATCTCTCATTGATGGGTGCCTTCAATTTCTAACCCTTTTTTGATGATAGATATAGCATAATTGCTTCTAACATTTTTATTAAACTATTTGACAAGTGATATACCTGATGCCATCTTGACATTGGCATTCATAATAAGTAAATGGTGGATATTTTCTATTTCAAGCTTGGGTTCATTTCTATTGCATAAAGTAATGAAATGAAGATAGTTGATTATATTCATGTATCAGGTATCTTAGCTTGCCTAAAGTAGATATGGGCATAAATTAACATTAATTGTGTTTAGTTATACTTGTGAAAAACATTGATAAAGTGATAATGCAGCTATACATATTTATGTATAAACTAGTTATGTTCATTATCTATATTTGTTAAAACTCTATATAAGCTCCTTCAATTCTTATTAATTTATCAGAGCAATATGAGGTCTTGAGTATGACAAGGTGCAGATCCGTTGATTGTTATGGTTGCCTCAACTAATGAAATAATATTTAGTTTGAAAAGTTTCTAATATATTTTAAGCTTTTGCTTTTTTAGTATTTGGGTTTTGGTGTGTCTAAAAATTCATAATAAATTCTAGTTGTTCATAGTATTTTCAATTTTTGTGCAGCCTAATATAAAAAATACTAATCCATGCAAACTCACTTATGTAATCTACGTGTTTTTCTAGAGTGTTTGTCAAATATAATTCTAAGGTCAACATTTTAGGATCATCTAGTTATGTGGAACATTGATTGTTTATTATTGAGAGTTGGGATATTTCAAGGTTGCATCTAGATTCACCAAGTTTGAAGTTGAATACATTATGTTGTGGATTACCACATATAAACAATGGGGTGGGGTGGGGTGGGGGGGGGGGGGGTAGATAAGTCACAGAATAAATTTTTTTGTGCCATCTAAGCACACCAAAAACATCTTAAATGTCATGAACTAAGGCAATAAACAAAGACATGAATTGAATTGATAGAATGGTGAACAACATTGTGCAAGGAGAATGAACTTGGTTAGCATCTCTTAATCATGTATACATCTTGATCTATATGTGCATTATCACAATGAAATTTTATAGTCTCATATACCACCATCATCAATCTATTTCACTCCATTCATATACACCAATATTTTAGAAGTAGGAATTGAAGGTGAGGAAACCCGTGGAAGGCCAAACAATCATGGCAACTGATCAAGATAGAAATAATCATGACACTAGTTTTTCCATACATTATTATAATGTCACCATATCTTTTGATATTATTTATATGAAAAAATAATTCAAAATATGCTTGAGTAGACCTTGGAAAGAATACAACTATATTCATACAATCTTATTTGGAATATCTAATTAACCCCTAGGTTTTGTCACCATGGAATGCATCGAACTTCATCTTAGACACTCTATGATATGGAAAATATAATAACTATGTATCCTACGTAGATATTGTTACCAACATAAAATGAAATTAGATAGATTATCATATTCTTAACCATCCTTCTGAGTTCATAGTGAGTTTATTTATTATTTTAGTTAAAGTTATGATTATAGTCTTTAAATATTTTTTTGAGTTAAGTGTCATTAAAAATATAGTTTCATAAATAAATTTATAAAATTTAATGGTTATAGGTATTTATTATCATGTTAAGTCAATAAAACCATTGTATATCGAGAGCTACTTTTATGTTGAAATTGTCAATGTTAAAAATCTCATCTTATATAAAGGATGCATTTTTTGGGTAACTAACATCCTTATGTCCAATGAGTTAGTATTATCAAGGGAGGGTATTTATATTATCAAAAATAAAATTCATTTGAGTCTCAACATAAAGTTTTTTGAGTAAGAATTTAGACAAAAGGAGGTTGGAGGTATTGGAGAAAGGAGACTTTCAACACCTCTCACTAGCCACTAATGATGGGGTCATTTATGTTATAGTGGTGCATTTATTTTATTTTGAGTTTTTTGTAATTTTTTTATGTTTGAAAATAAGTGGTCAATTTCATATTTTCCCACATAATATACTTCATAAAAAAAATTATTATGGAGATACAAGAATGACGCTTGAATGCTAGTGTAGGCATTTTCCTACTATGTGGTTTTACCTACATAATCTAGTTAGCTTGTTTGGGTTTAGTAACGGTCATTATGAAATATAATCTAACATTCATAAGGATTTGAGGACATTTTTATCTTTCACCTATATAATTTACCTTCCTAAATATTTTATGGTTAATGTTGCTAATATAATTTTCTTATTGTGAAGACAAGCTTCTTCCTTTTGGATTATTTTTCTAATTTTACTAATCCATACAAGTTTTATTCTTGCATTTGATCTTATCTAGATAGATCCTCAAGTGTGGCCCACTTTTATATGGTATCAAAGTTTTTTGGTAGCCAATTGTCATTGTTCCTATTATGAGATCTAGCATTATAGCTTGTTCAAGTGTTTTTCACTGATTTAAAATTTTAAGGGTTTGGTGGGGTTTCTATAAAATTTGTGTACATATATAAATTCAAGGTCTCCAAATGAAAAACAAATAGTGTTGTTGGATTCAAGTGCCAAAACCCTAAGATTGATTGTAAACATGACCTAGTTTCATGATAGTTAATTTTTCACTATTTTTGGAGGGTTTGAAGAAATATTTTTGAAATCTACAAATTATTTACTACATAAGACTTAAAATATAAAAACTATTATCGGATTTTTTTATTTTTATAAAATACAAATTGTTTCTTAGTCATTTTGGAAGGAAACCATATAACATCTTCAAGATCTAAGGTTTTCCTTGTTGGTTTTTCACTTTTTTTACTAGTTTGATGACTTCTATAAAATTTAGACACTTGAAAACTTTTTTATTCTTTTATGATTACACATCCTTGGTAGACATGTCAACATATATCATGTCATAACATCCCCATAATCCTTGCACCCACCCATTAGGCCATCCCACCAAACTATATTATTCTACCATACCACACCCTATCATGTCATCTTGCTACACCATGCCATTCTATTGTGTGATGTCATGTTATCCTACCTAATTAAATCATGCTCACCTCTTACACTGCACCTACCTCCCATGATGTATTACACTTAACTTATTTGACTACACAACATGACTCATCATGACCATCTAGACGTCCTCTAAGTTTGTGCCCATGCAGTCCTACTCCCTTCCACTCACATTGCATGTGATGTTTATATGGCCATAAAATTTATGTTAGTGTGAAGTGGGGAACACTCATTTTAGGTCTTAACCCCTGGTCACATGGAATTTAATCCCTTAGTCACTTCTAACTCAAAATTTCTTATCTTTTTCTCCATGGGGGTTTGATTTATTCTTGGGGAAGTTGATTCAACATTTTTTGACCCAAATTCTTTCAAATTTATGTAAAGTGGAGAATTATTTTGTGATTAAGATAATCACACTTCCATAAATTTTCGCTGACAAATCCTTTTGAGGCACCATTTTTTTTAAAGTATAGTTTTTTTTTAGCTCTACACATTAGTACTATTATCATGCCTTATAAAATTTAATCTATATAGATTTATGGGGGTTGCATATCATTATCTTTAAACACATGTAGTTCAACACATACTTTCTTTTTATACCATGGATTAGAGTTCATTTTTTATTTTTATCCAATTCAACTATCATGAGTGGAAAGTCAAAATAAAAATACTCTTGAGGAGCAAAGGATTACATCTAATCATGATAGGTATAGAAAAATAACTGACACCAAATGTAAAGAAGGTGAAGTGATACAACAAAAGTGAAAAATGCTATGGTCTTGCATGAATATGTATGTCTCCTATCTTAATATTTTCATATTGAATCTTCTACTACTCCTAATGAAGTTTGGACCACATTAGAAAAAATATTTAGGAAGGAGGACATAATGAGGGGTCATGATTTGGAGAATTAGCTCATTAATTTGAGCCCAAACGATTTTAATACAATATAATACTTCTTCATAAAGTTAAAATTACTTAGGTTATAGTTGAAAATATGTGGCATTGAAAAATGATGATCAATTGATTCTTTCCATCCTTGCTAAATCATATTCATAATATTTTGTCTTTGTTTCTACTTTACACACCACCAAGTGCACCATTTAAGTTACATCAACCATGTCATCCTTATATGAATTGGTTTTTGAATTGAATTGGGATAAATACAAGCTCATTTAAATGGGTAAATTTATCTAAATCAAATGCCTTAATTGTGAGTTATGATAAATATAAGGCTTCTAGCAGTAAGAAGAAGAAATATAACAAAAAAGACCCAAAACAAAAAAAGGGTCAAAATTTTGATGCTAAGTGTAAAGCATCAAAAGAGTCCTCCTCTTCAGATGATAAACCTAAGAAAGAGAGACTCACGTGTGCCTATTGTGATAAATATGGACATAATTAATTCAAATTTATGAAGAAATAGATTGACCAACTAAATAAGATGCTTGAGAAGCACAATATTAGTATCCATGATTATTTCAATCGAATTTCATCAACACAAGTATTTCAAGGGCAAAGACTATAATAAGAGAAAATATAAGGTAAAATAAATTGTTTTAGTTATTTCCCAGCCTTCCACATGGGTAATTTATTATAGTGCATCACACCACATTGCTTTATCACATGAAATGTTCTCATCCTTGGAGACTTATTCCATGCCTTTCATCTTGTTAGATGACAATATTTTTTCTAAATCTAGTGGGATTGGATATGTTGAAGTGAATGATGGTAAATTTAATGATGTTTTATGTGTTCCATTTTTATCCACAAATGTCCTATCCATTTATCATATCACTCACATTAGTTCGAGTAAGAGAGTTGATTTTGTACCCAATTTAGTGGTTATTAGGGAAGCTGATAGTGACTCCATAGTTATATTTTGGAAAAGAGATCATCAATCATAGTTTTATACTTTCTCACATTTTTATCCTAATCAACCCTTTACTACACTACTCACTCATTCAAATAGGGCATTTAAATTATGGCATAAGTTATTTGGCCATCTCATTTATCACTACTTGGAGAAATTTAGTCATCAAGACATGGTTTTAGGGTTTCCACGAGTTACATTTTTTGATGGATTTTACAAGGGTTACATAGTTGATAATCATCTTGAAGATAAGTATGATAATATAAAATCACAAAGAGCTAAAAAAATATTAGAGCTTGTACACAGTGACATTGTTATCCTATTTCCAAAGCCTTTATTTAACAATACTAAATATGTGCTTACTTTAATTAATGCCTTTTTGAGGCATACTTGGGTGTATTTTCTTTAGAAAAAATCAGATGTGTTTGATCATTTTCACAAATTTAAGGTTCTTATAGAAAAATATTCAAGTAAATCCATCAAGTTTTTTCACATTGACAATGGTGGTGAGTATGTTGGTAATAATTTTTAGCAATTATTTACATTAGAAGAGATTGAACTACACTATACAATTCTATATATCCCTCAATAAAATGGTGTTGTAAAGTGTAAGAATAGGTCCATGAAATAAATGGCCAATTGTATGATACACTCCAAGTTTTTTACACCTTAGTATTGGGATGAGGCCATCAACTATACTTTATATATATATATATATATATATATATATATATATATATATATATATATATATATATATATATATATATATATATATATATATATATATATATATATATATATATATATATTAGATTTACTCATAAATCATTGAAGGGAGTCACTCCTTTTGAATCTCATAGTGGTTAAAACCCCATAGTGAAACACTTATGGGTTTTTGGATCTCTTTTAATGGCTATATTATGAAGAAGAAATGTAAGGCAATGAAACCTTAGAGTCAACCTTGCATCTTCATTGGATATCTTGGGGGTATTAAGGGATACAGGATTATCCATCCCAATACTCATGAGTTATTTATTGAGAGGAGTGTTTATTTTTAAAAGGGTTATTTAGACTCTACACTCAACACCTCTCCCCCTTATTTAGATACACTAGGATTTGATGATAGTCTTGATGATTCAAATTAACCTGAGCATCTTCTTGATGATCTAGATTCTTATTCTAGTTATAATGATGAGAGTAACAATTATGATTCACCTCATCCTTATCCTAGAATATACTTAGAGGATGAGGAATATCCTCTTGATTCTCCAAGCACTAGTCCTATTTGGTTTGGATAGACACTAAAAAGTGATGGCCAATGGGTTGGAGATCCATCAGATAATAAGAAAACCTATTCATAATTCTAGGATGGCCTACATGCTTTCATTGCATATACTTCTAATCCATAATAATTTATGAGGCATCATGTACTCCTAAGTGGGATACTGCTATGGAAGAGGAGTATGGTTCCTTACTGAGGAACAATACTTAGGATTTAGTCCCAATTCTTAAGGGAGTAAAAATTGTTCAATGTAAGTGGATCTATCAAATAAAGTTTATAGTAGATGGGTCTGTAGATAATTTTAAAGCATGTTTAGTAAAAGAGAGTTTTTTTTAGTACTTATCATTGACTATATTGATACATTCACCCTAGTTTTCAAAATGAACTCATTCTGACTCACTCTTGTTGTAGCCATTGCACATTGTTGGGATGTTCATTAGATGTATGTGAAGATTACCTTTCCTCATGGTGACATCAAAGATTAAATATACATAGAGAAACCAAAAGTATTTTTAGAAGATTCATTCTTAGTTTATAAACTTTATAAATCTATCTTTGTCCTCAAACAATCTCCTCAAGATTGGTATGCCAAAATGGACTCCTTTCTTCTTTCGATTGGGTTAACCAAATTTCATTCTGATATGAATGTTTACATTTTACCATATGATGATTCACTATTAATTATATTTATCTACATGGATAACCTATTAATAATATGTTATTATTCATCCACCATCACAATATTGAAAACTATTTTGTCTAACACATTCTCAATGACTAACTTGGGCTTGTTGCATTACTTCCTCAGGATTAAAATTTATCAGTTTAACTCTAAAATAATTATTATAGAATCCAAGTATGCTCTTGATTTTATTACATGGTTTAACATGGATAACTATAATATAACTCTGAATCCTTTTCTATCTATTTTGAATCTTAAGGCTGATTATTCATCTCCTTTGGTTGATTCTACCTTGTATCGATAATTTATTGGTATTATTTTTTTTAGTATCATATACCTTATGTGCACTAAACATGATATTTAAAATGCACTAGGCATGGTCTCCAAATTTATGCAAGAACCATATGAGTTACACTAGAAATCAACTAAGAAGATTCTCCACTACATTCAAGGTACTCATAGTTTTGGGATTCACTATAGAATATGCATCGACATTGACTTGATTAGTTATACATATTTAGAATATGTTGGTGATATTCATAATCATAAGTCTACTTTAGACTATGGTTTCTCCCTTGGTTTAGGTCCAATTAGTTGGTCAATAAATAAATTAAATGCTATTGCTTTATCTTTTACTAAGGCATAATATAAAGGAGCTATTAATTTTTCCACAAAGGCTAGTTGGCTTCAAGGGATTCTCATTGAGTTTGGCATCTAGTTTCAATGACCAACAACCATATTCTATGATAACCAAATTAAAATAAAAATATGTATGAATATATTACTCCATCAATGGACTAAGCATGTCAAGATTTACATGCATTTTATTTGGTAGCTCATTCATGAGTAGGTCATTAATAGTCTTTACATCTAGACAACAAAGCAAATTGATTATATAATCACCAAACCCTTCACTAAGAGTAAGTATCTTCTTTTTCAGGATCTTATTGGGGTTAAGATATTTATATCATCCTCCTTTGGGGGGATTTAATTATACTTGGGTACCTCATTAGGCCTTTATGTCCTGACCAAATTCTTCTACCCACCTAATCTATGGTTAAGAGGGGTGTTAGTGTAGGATTTTTCCCACTGTGTGGTTTTACCTACATGGTCTAGTTAGATTTCCTAGGTTTAATAAAGGTAATTTTGAAAGATAATTCCAAATTCAAGAAGATGTGAGGAAACATTTATCTTTCACCTATATAATGTACCTACCTAAATATTTTATGGCTAATGTTGCTAATACAAATTTCTTATTATGAAGACAAACTTCTTCCTTTTAGATTATTTTTTGATTTCATTTCTCTATATAGTTTTTCTTCATGCATTCAATCCTATCTAGAGAGATCCTCAAGTGTGGCCTACTCCAACATTAAAAATATGGTTTTTTCTTGTATTTCTCACCTTGATTAGGTTGATGTGTTCCCTTAGTGAATGGTTGATGGCAGAGAGTTCTTATTCATAGTTCCCACAGTGATTGAGTTGGTGATAAGTTACTTATATTGAATGGTCAATTAGAGGTTGATGAGTTTCTCATCTACCTTCATCAAGTCTTATAAAACACAAATTACCATATAAATACTAAATGGGAATGTTACGAAAAATAACATTCACATGGATTTTTTAATGAGTGAATATTGTAATGTGATTAATTACATGAGTAATAATTCACTAATATTTATATTTGGTTATTAGTTAACAATATTATATTTATGCGTTATAACAAACTCACGTATATAGGTTTATTTTTAGTGAGATATTCTAGGTATTTATAAGGTTATGTGGTTGAGTGATTGTAGGGATATGATTCTCCTTATTAATAGGAAATACATTCCTATATAATTGTATTGTCTAAGTGAATTCAAAATATAATATAGTATAGTGTGAATTATATTATTAATGAGTTCTATTCATTGTGTTCATTATTTGTATGTGTTTAAAATATGTATAAGTTCCTTGAATTATCATCAAAGATAAAATAGAGATAAAATATCAAGAATAATACATAAGAAGTGGTGCCTTAATTCAAAACCCTAACCAAAAGAGACCCTGAGAGGAAATGAACCCTTTTGATGAAAGACCATCCCCTATGTCACTTCACACTCAATGAGAATAACCACTCAAAAGACAAGAGGGATTATTCATAAGAGAAGAAGTTGAGAATATTTATCATACTTTTAGTGAAGAAATAGAGAGTTGGAGAGAGTTCCATTCAACCAAGTAGAGATATTAGGGAAAAATCATATCCAAGGACAAGTAAAAAGAGATAAAGAAAGAAATAGAATATTAATGATAAACCAAAGAGATAACCAACAAATAAGTTCAAGTAGTACTTCAATAATAAGTAACTTAAGTAATTAGAGTATCAAAAGTTTGATTAAATAGTCTAACACTTTGAAAATGACAAAAAACATGATGAAATTTCATTTATTCGACAACGATACAAAGGACATAGAAGAAAATTTATTTTTATTATATTATTATTTGAAAAACTCATAACATTACAAATGATAAAGTGATGTTTGATATTTTAGGAATGTTAAGAGATGACACATTTAAATGATATATGAAAATGAATCCATGACATAATAATTGATGGGTAGACATACAAAAGTCATTCAAATTTTCATTATCCAGATATTCCTACCAAAAGTGTCAATAAAATTTGGGAACTTATATCTAAATATAAAGATATGTAAAATATTATAATAAATGATTCAATGCAATAGTGTAGAAATTGGAAGAACCCTTAAATGAACAATAAAGAATAAAATAGTTTATCTCATGATTAGTATCATATTTATGAGCTAATATTGAAAACAAGATTTTTAACACATTTTTGGAAACATGAAGATGTCATTAAGACTGGAAGTGTAATCCTAGATAAAAAAACATATTATTAACTAAAAGATAATATGAAGAGATTAGAATATGAATTAGCATAATTAAATTTGAAACAAGAAATCTAGATGAAAGGTGATGAATTAAAATCACTAAAAGTAATAATTAGCCCTCCATGACCTAGGATATTTTGCACAAGCTTTTATATAGAGTGAATATCATGGATAGAATGCCTACATTAGGAAATGGCAAAATGAGCGACAACTATTAGATCATCACAAACACTGGTTGGTATTCACCACCAATCTAAAATATATATATGAGAATATAATATACTATGAAATATGTTGGATCGATGATCAACATCTACAACATTTATGTGCTATGATGGAAAAAGTTCAATTAATGAATCAAATAATGTATAGTACCACATTTGGATCATTTAATCACTAAAATCATACCTGTCCTGGTCATTATGCAATGAAAGACATTAAAAAATGAACAAAATATGAGCTAAAAAAGTTCAAAAAATAATACCATCACCATAAATAATGGTCAACCAGATCATACCAAACCTTGAACCACATTACCACAACCACCTAACAATGCCAAACTTCACACCAAAATATCCAAAATAAATATTACAACAACAAAGGTGGTTATAGAGGATGGAAAATATGTGTTAATAGAGGAGGGTACCATGATATAAGTGGAATATATTAGTGGGGAAGAGGGTACAACCAAGAGAGACCTCCCCTTACCTGTTATAAGTGTAGGAATCTTAGGCATATAACAAGGAATTATATGGATAAACTACTAGTAGAATGTGGGTTATATCATGAGAAAGGGACCCATGAATTATTTTATTTCTCTAAATCCAAAACTTTCTTAAAAATGGAGGTAAAAAGGTAGAGGATTTGGTATGTTCCACTATAAAAAGGGAACTAAGCATATGAATAAAGTACCAAAGGTCCAGGAGACAAAGAAAGATGCAAGAAAGTAAGACATGGTGAAGAGGATGTTAAAATTAAATATGAAGGAGAGTGTTTCAATAAAAGGACATATATTTTAGAGAAAATAAGGTAATATAGTTTAGTGGTGAATTAACATAGGGAAAATCCTAAAAATAAAGAACTAGGAATAATCATTGAAGACCCAAAACCATGGGTTGTTATAACTACTCAAAGTGGGGCCAAGATTAAGAAATGAAAATAAAAGATAATTGACTTAGAGGAGGAATCAAAAGAGAATAATTAAGGATATTACCCTAACACATATGAGCATAAGAGGATAGTATAAAAAATTAGGAATATTATCCAAGACAAACATGATAAAGACAATTCCAAATGACTTATTTTGAAGAAGTGAAAATTGAGAACTTGAAATATATGCTAAAAATAGTCAAGAACCAAGGATTTTTAGAAAATTTAACACAAATTATAAGTTTTTTATAAAAAATGAGAGAGAAAATTGGGTAATAAGGGTACAAAAAAATAAAACAAAATCCAAAAATAATATATTATGAACCAATAGGAAACAAAAAAGATGAAAAATACTCTTAGATGTGAGTAATGATGGTTAAAAAGTAAAGAATACATTAGTAAAAATAGGGGTAGACATGAAATCATTCCCTATAGTATTTGGGAAACATTGGGAAAACCATAACTGCATATTAAAACATATGATATTGCTATCGATAATGGGACACCATATCACCTATAGGAACACTTTGAAATATACAAATATACATTATGGGTATAAAATGGAAGGTTGATTTTAAAGTAATTGATATGTATGACATAAGATACCCTGCATTTCTAAATTGGAAAGGTTTGTTAATTATAATGGCACATTATACTTTAAGGAGAAATAGATCACCTTTGAAGGAAATGGATTATTAATACAGTTCCCATTGTAAATTAGAATGTTAGCTACATGGTAAGAATATATATAGTCAGATGCAAGGGAGATAAATTTTGATGAACTACCCAATGTTTATAAAATAATAAGAACATTTTTTAGATGACTATTAATGATGAAGATATGAAATATTATTGCTTTTTTGACTTGATCAATTAGGATGTTTGGTTTTAACATGATGTCTAATTTGATGAGCACTTCACCATGGATCCTAAATTCATATCTTCATCCTAAATTAATAATCCTCCATAAATTCAATATTATTTAATATTTGATGATGATAGTGATGATTGTTTTGATTCTACACCACCATCTCCTACTAATTCTTTACATAATTAGATTCATACCACTCACATAAGGTTGGTTATTTGGTAGTTGATTAGATTGACACTCACTATATTTATTCACATATAGTTGGGTTTATTCTTATAATTTATAACTAATTTTATTTTAGAGGATATTCAAATGTTTTTATATGTGCTAGGCATACTTGAGTGGGATGTAGTGGTGGTAGAGGATTATTCTTCTTTGATGAACAATAAAACTTGGGATTTAGTTTATATTCCTAAGGGAATAATATTATTTTACTATAAGTGGGTATATAGAAAAAATGTGTAGATGAAAATTGTATTTACAAGTACATGTCACATATTATGGAAAATGGTTTTTCACATGTTGATGTGATTTTATATTATATGACCTTTGATTGTTGCTAAGGTGTATTATGTTCATCATGTACTTTCTAGTTACATCATAAGGATGGCTAGTATATCAAATGGATGTGAAAATTTCATTTGTACATGATGATATTCATTAGTAGATTTATATGTAGAATAAAAAAGGATTTATATATTACTATTCACATGTTTTTAGACTCCATATTTCAATTTATGGTCTCAATCAAGCTCCTAGAGCTTCATATGATAATATGGAAAGTTTTTTACTTACTAATGGTTTCACATGTTTCCATTTATACCCTAAAATATACATATAAAGGGATGGGATGATTTTTTGATATTTATCATTTATGTTTAAGTATTTATCCTATACATAGTTCCCCTTCCATGATCAAATTTATAAAACATAATTTGATGGAGTAGTTTGACATGACAGATTGGTCTTTTACACTATTTTCCATGGTTACAAATCATCCAATATTCTAGTAAGATCTCTATTTATCATAAAAATATGAGATGAATTGATTCATCACTTTGGAATTCTTTATCGTAATCCTTACCCACAAATTAAATTTAAGGGATACATTATCAACTACTTGTATTACACCCATAATTAATGTTAGTTTTTATTAGTAGTTTGTGGATAATAAATTTTACTTGATATACAATCATCTTAGTATTTCCTTTGTGGTTGGTTTTGTCTCCTATTTTTCATAGGACCCTCATGGGAGTTGTTAGGTTGTGGAGCTAAAAGCTTCAACTGTTGCAAACATGGAGGAGGTTGCTGAGTTCTAGGGAGACCGGCATCGGCAGATTGCACTGCAAAATGAAACCGACATCGGTAGGTGTGAGCTGAAGACAATTGGCATAGGCAGGAGGTCATCTGACGTCAGTCACCTCTAGGCAGACAGGGACCAATGTCGGTCGCCTATGGCAGTTCCAGAACTACTGTTGATGAATAGTCAGTTAAGTGAAGCGAGAGTTTGCATGTAAAGGCTAATTATAGTCTTGAGTTGCGTGTCTAATTATTGTAATTAAGATAGTCTAATTATTATATGCATGAGATTTATATAATAGACTCATGTGTTGTATTGTAAAAGTGTGCTAGAAATCCATTGAGCTTGAAGAGAGAGCTATGTAGCTCCTCCTAGTTCCAAAGGGGTGCTGAGTGTGTATGATCGGGGAGAGTTGTAGGTTGTGAAAGTTCTAATAAGAGATCCACCAGGGTACTAGTTAAAGAATCATAAGGACTTGGTGAGGCAAGGACAAGGGTTCTTCAAGGGTGTAGAGGTATCAACATGGTGAGTAAGGTCTGGTGATTTACAGGTGGTAGCAGAGAGCAAGAGATCTACTTGGAGTATGATTGTGTACTTGCTGTACTGGCAGCATTGTTACTGACTGGTGGAGGTGAACAACAATTTTGTATTGGAGTTGTGTGTTGGGACCGTGAGAGAGAGAGGGAAGAAGTCCTTGAGGTGTGGCAAGCCTTTGAGGTGGAAGAAGAAGTGGCATCTTCTTTATTGTATTTTCTTCTAAGTGATTATTAATACAATTGTGTATTGTCTCTCATACCTTGTGTTGTTTCATATTTCTAGTTACTTATTCATTCTAGTTAAATTCTGTGTTTAGTTGCTAATACAAGAGGTAATCATATTGTGCTCTTATTGGGGAGCAAGATCCTGACAAAAGTGGTATTCAACATTTTTCCATATTTATATGATATTTTTCATGTGGTTAGAAACTATGAAATCAATATTTAATAGTCTAACATGATTAAATATGCGGCCAATAACCCTATCTCAAGTGGAGCCAAATTCCAAGATAAATCAATCTTTAAGGCTAAGAGTTATGAAATAATTTTCAGCCTAATAACAATTAAAAGAATGTAGGGAATGTGGTGGAGTAATGAAGTCACATGATAGTCTTATCACATCAAAGAAAAGTGAAAGTCCTCAACATTTTCTTAAGTAATTAATTTATTAAAAAATGCTTTCTTTACTACCTATTGGATAATTGGATCCATCAATGTCTTTACATAAGAACTATAACACTAATACATACTGATATTATCAAAGAGTATATGGATACTCTTCCAATAGATGTATAACTTTGAAAAAATATTCCAAGACCTAATTTATAATAATCAAATTTATTTATAGGGTTTCAATAGTAATTTCAATGAATTAGTGGTTCAGCAAAAGAACCATTTCATTTATTTTACAAATCCTCTTCCAAATCATGCCAGTCAATATAAACACCAAGGAAATGTTCATATGGTATATCAAATATAACCATCTTAAGTTTTTAAATTTCATCCAATTGATTTATTCATATGTGTTGGAAATTCATTATAAAAATACCCCCCTCAATTATATGCTATGGTCATGAGATTACAAAAGAAAACTCTAATAATAGATCATATTTTATTCAAGATTTTATAAGTACATGTTAAATGAAAATGGAATTCTTACTGATAATGGTTCAAGCATAAATGTGTGCATGCACTAATTTTTCACTAGATTTGGATATTGTAAAAATGATTTAGTCGGTACTACCATGATTCACTATGAAATTTCAACCATTTAAAATCACCTCCTAAAGTCAAATTTAATTTGACTAGGTTTTTCTTATCAAATTTAGAACATTTAAGTTGAATTTGAATTTTCATTTGGAATTCATCTTTATAGGGTGATGTTATAATATACTTAGGACAAGTTACTCTATCAAGCGATTTTGGGGTGTATTTAGAGGTGACATTGGGGTGTCTTTGGAGGTGATATTGGAGATATCTCTGAAATGAAATTGGGGTGACATTAATAATAATGTTGGGATGTATTTATGTTTAAATTATTTTTCATCACTAAGGGGTGTCCCTAAAGGCAACTTTATTATCATCTTTAAATTAGCTCTAGACTCTGACTTAAGGTCATCTTTATTAAAGTCACATATTAAGTCAGAGACAATTCTAGATTATTGTATTTGGATAGAAAAAGTGCCATTAATAAAATTAATGCATAATTTTGTTAATCATTTGAAATGAATTGAGGAAGAGTACATGACTATTGTGTTAAATATATAAAAAGGGTTTGAATATTGTGTTGAATTTTGAAACATGGCATGCATATTGTGTTGAATTTAGAAAGATGACATGCATATTATGTTTAATTGAGAAAAATAGGACATTATTTTGTTGATTATATTTCATAAATTGATTATTTTTTGAATTGGGGATTCAAGATTGATTGAGGGTAAATTGGGGTATTCCTATAATAAAATGAGGGAGAATTGGATTCATCTTGCAATAACTTAATGGAAAATTGGGAATGATGAATTAAAAACATGAACTATAGGAGCCCAATATTTTCCAAATATATATATTTCCATCTTATAATTTTCATTACATTTTTTGTAATTACTCACCATTGAATCAAATAAAAATAAATATGTATTTAATTTTAGGCCCACACATTTTGGGAGGGGTAGATGAAATTATTGATACTTGACATTATTTAAAATTCTAATATGTACTATATGTCACCTTTACTGAGCCCTTTTTTCATTTTTTAATATGTTTAGGTGTTTAACTTTGAGATGGGAAAACCGCCATTGGTACTTGTTATTTTATAATTATTGGTTTTTATTTCACCCTCTAGCCAAGTAGTATGACGTAAAACCCTATTTCAAGGACCTGAGTAACTGCCAAGGTACATAGTAGACATTAGATGAAGTTGAAATTCAATAGGGGATATTGACTGATGCTTATAAATACCTTAGTTTTTTATATGAAAATTATAAAAATTCACACTTTGATAAGTTATTGGTGAAGCCCCCATCCCAATTCAATCCTTGGTTCTCATAAGAATCCTAAATTAATGAATTCATACTGAAACATAGATGTATGATTATAAATGTCATTACATAGATGTTGTGTAGATGTATACATGGCCCATGTGATATACTGATCATCCCATACATCCTACAAAATAAATCATTTATAAATAGAAAATTTGAAAAACATTTGGATCTTAAAATGTATGCTTAATTAAGAACACAATCACAACCATAAGGTAGTTCAATGTACATGAACCAAAAGTAAAATGTGAACAAGACAATGATTTGAATGATATGATAACTCATTTATTTTTTCATCCTTCTGGTCATATTTATGATCATGATCATATATTTAGTAAGATAATGATGGTGTTAATACTATGAAATAAATATGTGAAAGTCCTGATGAAGAACCACTTGATGATGTTGGAGAAGCCAATTCAAAGGATGAGGTATTGATTATTTTAAAAACTAGTAAAAAATACATTATTCAAAGCTAATGGAATTTAAAAAATGGTGAATGTCACTTTAGCATTGATGGACTTGGAGGTCAGATTTGGATGGTCAAACATTAGTGAAGCAATAGTATTAAATTAATTATAAAAATATATATATTTATAAAATTATGATTTTGTCTTATAAATTCTCTTATTAATAGATATATTAATTCTAAAAAATGTGTAGGTTGCTAAAAATGTTCTTATACTTATTTAGGATACTAAAAAATGTTTTTTTACTTGAGTAAAACATAATTCTTGAATCACATAGTACAATACAACAAATATCACTTAGGAATTTCATATGACAAATATGATACATGCATCAATGAATACACACCATTTAGGAAAGAGTATGTTAATGTTATAGCTTTTATTATTTGAATATTATATATTTTATTATTCCTAGGTGCAAAGACTATCATTTAAAGGCTAGTGTTAGTGGATATGAAATTTCAAAGAAGGTTTTGTGGTATTTCTCATTAATTAGTGCCCTATAGTGTCTTTATCATTTCAAGTCACTTATAGAGATAATGACATGTCATTCTAATAATATAATTAGTGATGGGGTGATGCACATGCTAAGTTATTTCCAAACTATGAAGCATATTGAACATAATTGCCTTGAAAAATTCAAGTATAATTATCTTGAAATGGATGGGGTTAATCCATATTCTAACTTGTCAAAAATATATTATATTTTCCCTCTTTTATTGATAAATTATAACATCGTAAATTACCTTATGCTATGAAAATAACTTATTTTTTTCACTATTAGTCCATCAAAACAAATAGGTGAAAAATACATATAATTACCTTTAACATCTTAGACACGAGTTGAAAATTTTATTAAATAGGGCACATATGCCTAATATTTTTTGGACCTATTGCCATGAAATTTTGAATTTAATGATAACACTCTAATTTCACTCTCACATGCAATTAGAGGTGTTTTCATGATAGGGATGGTATTTCTTTTTGTAAACTGGGACATCGACTTTGTAGTTCAATGGACAAGGCTTGGGTCAAATAATGAAACCTACACATCCTTCAATATTTCAAATGGTGTGTTGAAGATATATTTATAATTTATCTTTCAATACAACAATATTATTTTCATCATGGAAGTCATACCAAAAAGGGAGATAGAATCAGGGATATAACTTGCAGTATAAGGGCTTGAAGATTATTCTTGCATTATGGGATTGGGTGATATTTTGAGGGTCAAAGAGAATAGAAGATTTGATATCTATATTTAATTATTCATATTTTTAATTTGGATAGAAAATAAATCCATGATGAATCATATAAGGTACAAGTAGACCTAGTGGATTTCAACACTTCTATCAAAAGACCTATTGGACCCTAACAAGTGTGCAAACACAATCCCCAAATCCTACAAAGGTTACCAACATAACCCTTATAACCTGATATGTGTGACTAAAATAACCCCAAAGTCTAATATGTATGAAAACAAAACTCATGTAACACACAACCAGTGCTAACAATACCCATAGAGTTTTATGCTCATGTAAGTAATACTCTCATAATCTAACAACCCCATTTGTAAATTTTCAAAAAAAAAGAATTTTGATTAAACACTTTTATAATTCCATCTTCATCAGGGGTATTTTAGTGTATGTTATTCATCCAAATAGGATTATTTCATCAAATATCAACTCAAGCATCTTGTTCTCCACACACGCAATCAGATGCATCAGATGTCAACTTTAGGTCCCCTAATATAAGAAGGCATAGATATAAAATTTGTACTCATAGATTTTGTAGTTTTATATAAAAAAATAAAATTAGTGTATAAAATAGATTATGGTCATATAATTCATTATATTGGACTACCTCATGTAGTTACCTTTCCAACTTCATTGTAGTGTGCATAACTAGTCTTGACAATGGCTAAGTACTATGATGCAGAGAAGAGAGAAGTCAAGAATTCATTTGACCTTATCATCACCAGAGTGGAAATTTAAGGTAAAATAAAACTTATCCTCAAGTTCCTTATTTTTATCCCAATGTAGATACCAAATTTTAGAGATGAATTTTGACTATAAACACTTGGTATAGAAACTTCATATCGACTTGTTAAATTAACGAGGGAGAATTATCATTATGCTTAAAAATAGGGTAGAAATCGACACCCTTACAAGAAGATGGGTCAAAATACAATACCCATACAAGTATAAGGGTCATAATACAAAACCCTTTCAAGCACAAGGCTTGGAATCCGCCACCTTGATAAGCAAAAAATATCAAAATAGGGTCCAATCTCCCTCAGGTCATAACTTTTGCATTCAAATTTTGTTTTCACTCTCGTTTGATGCATTGGAAAAGTAATTTTATGAATAAAATTTTATCATAAATAAATATGGTAAAAAAACTTCATCTTAAACTTTAAAAATCAATATGGAGAATCATAGTTATAAAAGTAGGGAAGATTTCTAAATGTGTCCAAGCAAGATTGAATCTCCCTTGAGCCATAACTTTTGCATTTAAACTCTGATTTAGATCTAGTTAGATGAATTGGAAAGATGATTTTATGAATAATTATTTTACTTGAGTATTCATGTAAAAAAATTTCATTTTAAACTTATAAAATTAAGGGGATAATCATAATTATAGAAATAGGGAAAATTTTGAAGTTTTCAAGTTGTGCAAAACTGTCAAGTCACTTTTGTAAGTTGTACAAATTGGAAATTGCACTTTTTAAATTTGTGAAAATTTATAAGTTAAATTTTTAAATTAATTAAAATTGATCATTTTAACTTTTAAATTTGTGTGAATTTCTCAATGCACTTTTACAGGTTTAAAGTCGTGTAAAAACACATGCACTTTTGTAAGTCATGCAAATTGGTCATCACAATTTTACAAGTTGTGTGAATTAAATTTAAAGTTGTGTAAATTAGTCAATGTTATTTTATAAGTCCATGAAAAATCAAAAATGTTGGTTATTCACCATAACCACCCATTTTAACCTATAAATACAAGGTAGGGGCTCATTTCTAAAGGTTCTTGACAATTTTTTAGTAAAATAGAGAAAGAGGAGATTGTATTTGAAATATCTTCATGGAAAATACATGTGTATACATCCATATACATTTGATTCTTTTATTTAATTTTTTTATATTATGGTTAATTATTCAAAAACACATATTTTGTTTTAGAATTTATTGTTGAATCTACATTCTTAATTTATGTAAATAGTGAAACCTTGGTGAGATTAAGAGTAGGATTTTATGTCTATTTTTATTGGGAAATACAAGTTTGTTGTGTATCATCCTTTCAAATGTTATCCAATATCATATATATATATATATATATATATATATATATATATATATATATATATATATATATATATATATATATATATATATATATCTTGATCATATTTTCATGATATGTCTTTCCCTTATCATTTTTATGATAAAATTTTCTATTACAATATCAAATCTTTGCCCATTCTAGTAAGTTTCTATGTTTAGCTACTTAGAGTTGTCTTTTATCATTTATGGGATCATTTTAGCACCTTTTATGTTTAAATAGATAGATTAATCCTATTCTCCCTTCCTCATTTCCTATCTCATTTTATCCTTCTTTTCCATCATTCCTTTCATTCCCTTTCTATCACCTTTTTATACTTTCAAGATAAAAGTACGAACCCTTTACAAATAATAGTTTTGCTATTAATAGCTATGAATAGTTATTTTTATGTTTTCCCTTTTTGGTTTTCAATAAAGATAGCTCTACCTATTAATAGGAAAGGCAATTTAACCCTACGTTATTACCTGATGTGAGGACTATGTCCCTACACTATTGACTAAAATCCCACATTTGTCCCCTTGACAAATTTTCTAGCCAACAATTTTTGGTAACTCCACTAGGTATCAAATTGATTTATGCATGTAATTTTCAGATTTTTCAAAGAACCTCCCCTAGAATGGAGGTTGGTAACTCCATTGAGAAAAATTAACTAGTGCATGCATCTTTTTTATTGAATAAATGGCATTATTTTTCTCCAACCCTAATTTTCCTCATGTCTCATGGTAAAAATGTTTTGGACCATTGGCTTTGGTCTAATACAATGAGTTACCATAAAGCTCAAAGAAGATATTTCTATAGTTTTTTAGAGAAACTGGTCAAGATGTATAAAACCATATCCTGGCCTTTATAGTCTATTATAACATCTTGGGAGTTATGCATGAATATGTTGTTGTCATGATTTTTATTAAAACTCACATGGACCTACAGATGAGTGGTTTTGGCATCAATAATATAGATGCATTATGAAATATAGATTCAAATTATTTTTGGATGTGTGTGAATTATTGTCAAAAAAACATTCAAATTCAGAAGTGAGATGATGAGTAGATGGGAGAGTTTGTAGCTTTCTTCAATAAATTCTTGAGATTGATTCCTTAGGTAGATCAACCAAGTCCCAAGAATCAAATCTATGTCTTCATTGGTTATCTATACCTAGAGATCAGATTAATCTTTATGAGGAACAAGGTAAATGACTTGAAAGTCATGAAAAAGGAAGCTATTAAAATTTAAGATGATATGATTCTTTCTAGAATGATGAAGAAAAAAGCCTCAAAACATGATACAACCACCATTAGTGATGATGAACCAGTGGAGCCTGATATAATCAATGTTATCACTTAGATTTGTACCCTTTGAGGAGATGTAAAAGATCTTCTCATCCAAGTGGCACAATGGAAACACCTCTAGTCTTGTGGGTAGCCTAAAGATGAGGTGAATCTCTAGATATGGCTATCTCCCTTGATGTACCACTTTGGATCACAACTATACTTAACTTTGGGGAGTGAAAAGGAAAAGAGATAACTAAAAGAAAACTAAACTAAGGGAGGTGATACACCAAAATATATGATAACTTCCAACCAGTAGCATATTACCCATGAAATCAAGAGACAAAATGAACATACACTTCTCCAATCTACATCTTCTCACATCGATGTTACATTATGAGGTTATGAATGAATGTGTAAAGATAGGAGGACTAGACAAGAGGCCTTGAATGGTACTAATGAAAATACAAACCCACTAAATCCTTTAAATTTAATATAAAACTTCACATTCCCTACAAGAAGAAGATTTCCAAGTGTAAATAGGATGCAAGAATGAGACAACATGCTAAGAAATCCATAGTCTTCAATAAGAAAGATCCAAAATTCAAGTAAAATGTATGAATAATAGTCATTAAGAGGTAAAAATTAGTATTTTTTTTTATCAAATGGTATGCAATTGAGAAGGTTTTCACCATACTCAGGTGGAACATAAGTTACAGTGGCCAAAATGGCTAGTTCTTATAGAACCTGAGAGAGAGAGAGAGGAGAAGAGAGAAGTCCAAGGGTCACAAGGACACTTATCAAGCTGAGAGAATCAAATAATTTTACATGAGAGAAGGATGTGGGATGAACCATGTTATTTTAATAAGTCCAAGTGTCCATACAAGTCATAAAACTCTTATAAAGTGGCACGAAACTCCTCATTATGGATCAGAAAACTACCTTCATGATTTGGACCTATTTGAACATCCAAAAACTAATTAGGTATAGTTTTTATGATTTCAATTAAGGGTAATAATTTCAATCATGCCTTTCTATGCATTTTTTATAAACCTGGTCATCTAGAATCATCCCAAAATGAGCTAGCATCATACACTATCAAGAAAACTCCTCTTCCATGCACCCTACATACTTGGCCTCAAAATAGGAATCAATTTCTCATGAAAGTTTGTGGGAGGTAGTTTATGACAAGTTTCAAGACCCTCCATTTCCTTATAAGCATTAGGCACACCTTAAAAGGATATCTACTTGAGGTTTTCACATTCTTCACTAACTTATCCAATAAGTTAGTTTTGATTGGCTGAGATGAATCTATTTGTTTGAAAACTTAGGAGTTTATTTAAAGAATTAAATTTACATGATGGGTTATTATAATTCACAATATTCCCCCAAAGTTGGTTTCATATTTAGACTCCTCCTATAACCTAAAAAATAAAAAAATGGTAAAAAACAGCTTATTTTTCATCTTGTCCATATAATTTTGTACATACAAAATAATTTGAAGGATATTTAGCTAATTATATATAATTTATAATAAATTTCATGAGAAAAATATTCCATTATAATGAATATCTATTTTCATTTTTTCGATCAGGTCTTGACTGAGGGTTTGTAAGGGTTTTAGGCCTATTTTGACTCTTAATCTTTGTTCATAAATCTTTGACATAAAACTTACAAAAAAATTCCATAAAATGTCCTTCACTACCCTTAATAACCTCCCCTAACTCCTTTGTCTTCCATGCAAGGCCTCATGAAAGACATGAGTATTTGAAACTCTCCTATCGAGCTTGTTTTCACCTTTTCTTATAGGTTTGAGTTAGTTTTAATCTCAAAATGGAGTTATTCATAATTCCTCTAAATTTTTATATCTTTAACATACCTTTTATGGACATATAATCATGCTTAAATAGGCTAGTAAGCCTAATTTATGCTATAATTGTAAATGGTTATCCATTTGGCTTTAGGCTTAAGTATGCTCAATAAGCTTGCCTACAACCTAAACCCTAAAATGGATTTTTTTATAGCTTACCTACATTAAAATAGATTTTACACCTATACTTTTATTCCATAGACATCCTTTGGACCATTATAAACCATTTCTAAAGTTGGAGATGTCATTGGTCTATCAAATTGGTTCTAAGTCAAACCCTACCCAATGGACTTGACTACAACCTTAGGTTTTTGGCACCCTATCTAGTTTCATCTTTATGTGATTGGTTTCCAAGATTTTATTATGTTTCCCCCATATTTACATAAAATTTTAAATGGTCTCCTTATATTTTGTTTAAACCTTTTACCCATCTTCCAAAGATTGTAGGTTTCATGCATGAGGGGAGTACCCTCTATCTGAGATAAAATAGAGGGTACTCCCTTGCCTCCTCAGAAAAAATTGAATATTGGAGAGGATTAATAAAATTTCAAGGATGTTTTTGATAAAATTTTATCCCTTTATATGGTTTCTATACCTTTTAACTCCCTCCATTTCCAAGACAGACTATATGGAAGTTGATTGTGCAGGGTTTATACTTTATACTATATACTGGTAACTTGTAGCTCTCTCTCTTAGCTTTATTATCAATGTCAAAACCTATATATGTTTTCATGATATTTATGGATTTAATCTCTTCTTCAATTCATTAAATCATCCTTCTACATTCCACTTTATACACTAGACTAGCCAAGAATGTGTACATAATTTTTGACTATGCACTGTTCTTTACACTCAAAACAAAATGACCCCTATAGGTGATCATACCTAATTATGTCTTGAACATGGTGTGTATACTTCATTTAAAGTTTTAAAAACCTAGGTCATGATTTATATCAAATTTATTCAAGTCCATGTTACTCCCATACCAAGAGTATTACCTTTTATGCCTATCTACAATAATCAATTGATTGTGTCTTTTTTAAAATAAGGTTCACCTGTAGATGAGAATTACATTTTAGAATTGTATCTAGGATTTTTAGTTCATATATATATATATATATATATATATATATCCTTGAACTAATTTCATCTCAGTTTATATAAAATAGATACACTTATAGGTCTATCTGACTAGTCAAGGTCCTTTTGATTGTGTTTCCTACCTGTTAGACTCTACCTGTAGGTTATATGTATAATCTAGGCCTTGCTTATGATGTTTAGAGGATTTTATTTTTCCTTAATTTAATTTTAATGGATAAAACATTCTCAAAACCCCATACTTAGGTCATTGTCTATCTTAGTCATTTAAAGTTGGTTGTAGGTGTGCTTTTCCATGGAGCTAAAACCCTGTAGGTGTTTTTTGAGGGAAAATACCAACTTGTTTTGGTTTTCCTTATATCATAATTAAACCCTATACTCTCTCCAAATTCTCAATTTTTTCTTCAAACCTTACACCTTCCTCAATATTTATTCCAAAAAACTTTTTACCTTATTGTTATTATAGATGAGTATCTCAGGATTAAACACACTTGTAGGTGTATCTAGGGACTAGAAGGTTGTATAACAGATCCTAAAATGATCCCTTAGATCATAATGGTTATCTTTCACCATATATAACCTTTTAATAATAGAGGAAAATTTTCAAATTACCACATTGAGTGAAGAGTCTTTTTTGAGTTTCAAAGCCTGCAAACACTACTACTTATTTTTAGTGCATAAATTAACAAGTTTGAGCCATCTAAAAAATAGATGCCATTACTCATTTGTCCCTCAAAAATTTTAGGTATCTTTTCTATGATAGAGGTTACAAGTAATTGTTATCTATGTGCTTCACAAGTCATTCCAACCATGTTTCAGGATATCAACAAGACCTCTAAGATCTCTATTTTGCTCTTTTTGGGAAAAGTGGCCTAAACTTGTTATTTTGTGTTTTGAAGGCTTCTCCATCTCAAATTTCCAATTTGACACCTCCAATGGGTTTATTCTACCCTCTTCAACATACTAGGACCCTAGTGAAGTCTCCAACATAATTCAAATTAATCATATAGGTACCTCATCCCTTTGCTAATGTCACCTATAGGTGGTTATCTCCATATACAAGTAGTGATGTAGGATAATAGGTAGTATACATTATGTTTGGATATAAAAAAAATGTATGCCTATCTTAACACCTCCAAAATCACAAAAACACTATTATATATGTGTAAAAATTATCAACACCTCCCTCTTAACTTGAATTCAACCATGAGAGCACTTGTAAGTGCATTTTAATGGTAGAAGATTGTGGGCATAGGAAGGGGATGGTGATATAGGCAGTATATAAGATATATATGCTTGATATTCCTTAAAAATATTCACCAAAAGGAAAAAAAACTCTCTACACTCAAAAACATCTGAAACACATATCAGAGCTCCCCTTTTATCATGGCATCCTTCTGAGAACTTGTATATTCAAAGAGCTACCTACATATGCTTAGAGCATTGACTTCATCCTCTTGGAACACTTTATAAGTGTTAGGTTGTGGAGTTAAAAGCTTCAACTGTTGTAGACATGGAGGAGGTTGCTGAGTTCCAGGGATACTGGCATTGGTAGTGGGACCGACGTTAGTCATCTATAGTGTAGAAGGGAAACTGACATCGACATGATGTCAGCCGATGTCGGTCACCTCTAGGCAGACAGGGACCGATGTTGGTCACCTGTGGCAGTTCTAGAAATGTTCATTGCATAGACAGTTAGTTCATTGAACTGAGTGTTTGCATGTTAAGGGCTAATTATAGTCTTGAGCTACGTGTCTAATTATTATAAATTAAGAGTCTAAGTTATTGTTTAAGTCTAAGATCTATTTATAGACCCATTGGCATGTATTGTAATGAGGGTAAATAGAGGAAGGCAAGGAAGATCCTTCCAAGTGTAAGATCATTTGAGTTGTAGGTTGTTGCAAGCTCATGGGAAAAGATCTACATGGTAAGTAAGATCATTTTGAGATCTACTTGAAGTACTTTGAGTACTTGTGTACTATCAGGGTTATTACTAACTAGTTGAAGAGGTGAACACCAATTTTGTGTGTGAGTTGTGTGTTGGGACCATTTTTGGTAGGAGAGTGAACTCTTGAAGAAAATTACTATGTACACTTGAGGTGTGGGAAGATTCTGAGAGGTGTGGAGAAGAAGTGGCATCTTCTTTATTGTATTTTCTTTTTGGATGAGTATTAATACAAGATTGTGTATTATCTCTCATATTCTGTGTTATTTGTGAATTTTAGTTACTTGTTCATTCTGGTATAATTTCGTGTTTAGTTGATAATACAAGGTAATCATATATACTCTTATTGGTGGAGTAGGATCCTAATAGATGGTATCATAGCTTTTGGTTTGGTTACTAATAGTTTGTATCAGATCTGGTTAGTGTGTGTTGATTATAGGTTACTCACAAGGGTTTCTATTTGAGTGGGAGTATAGCAATGGCAGAAGAAAGTAAGCTATGAATGGAGAAGCTTAATGGCAAGAACTATCAATTATGGAGGATGCAGATTGAAGATTATCTATATCAAAAAGATTTGTACTTACCGTTGGGTGGGGTTGCATGCAAGCCCCTAGATATGAAGAATGAAGAATGGGAGGTTCTTGATCGGAAGGCTCTAGGATCTATAAGGTTGAGTCTTGCATCATCTATGATTTCCAACTGATCACAGGCTAAGACAATGATAGAGTTGATGGAATCTTTGGCAACTTTATATGAAAAACCCTCAACTTTGAATAAGGTATTTCTTATGAAGCAATTATTTAATTTGCAAATGTTGGAAGGTGGATCTGTACATAGTCATCTTAGTGATTTCCATGGTTTGGTAAACCAGTTAAATTCATTCAATATTGTTTTTGATGATGAAATTAAGGCTCTCTTAATCTTATGCTCATTACCTGAAAGTTGGGAGAGTTTGGTAATGGCAGTTAGTAATACTACGTCTGCTTCAAAAATCTTAAAAGTGGATGGTGTTGTGAGTATACTCTTGAATGAATAAATTTGCAAGAAAAGCACAGGTGAATCATCAAGAAATGCTTTGAGTGTGGAAAGCAGGGGAAGGCAAAGAGAAAAGATCGAGCATGGGAGATCAAGGTCAAAGATAGGCAGAAGATCCAAGTCCAGGTATGGTTGAATAACCTGCTAGAAATGTGGAAAGCAAGGGCACTTAAAGAGAGATTGTAGGTCGGTTGAAGATCAGCATGAAGGACATGAAGAAGAAGCAGATGCTGCAAACTTTGTTGCATAAGATGCTCTGGTATGTTCCTTAGATAAAGTAAAATCTTGGGTTTTAGATTTTGGTGCGTCTTTCCATGCATCCCCAAATAGGGAATTTTTTCATGAATATGTCTAGGGAGACTTTGGAGAAATTTGTTTATGGGATGGTAAGCCTTGTCAAACAGTTGGGAAAGGGAAAGTGAAGTTGAAATTGTAGACAGGTAACACATGGGTGTTGAAGGAGGTCATGCATATCCCAATTTTAAAGTAGAGTTTGATTTTTGTTAGAAAGTTGGGTGATGAGGGTTGCACAGTAAATCTCACAGTGGACTCTTGAAAAGTTTCCAAGGGTGCACTTCTTATAGCAAGAGGTAAGAAAGTAGGTACACTTTATCTATCTACTTGTATTATTGATTCTCTTTCTAGGTTATCTAATTCAGCTGTAGATTTGAAGATGTGGCTTAATAGGCTTGGTCACATGAATAAGAAGGAGATGCATGTTCTTGAGTCAAAGGGTATGCTTTTGGATTTGAAAAGCATGGATCAAGATTTTTGTATGCAGAAGAAGAAAGTGACGTTTCTTGAGAAATCTGATGTTAGTGACAAGAATAGGAAAGCCTTGGTTTTCAAGGAGAAGATGACAGATAGAGATTAGTGGAAGGGGCTAAAGAATTTTGAGCAGAGCAAGGGTGATTTGGACAAGGGTTTGATCCAAAAGGAGCTTGTGGGTAAAGGTCATTGCTCACAAGTAAAACACAGAGACCGACATTAGTTAGAAAATTGACATCAGCATCCAGAAAGGGATCAACGTCGGCTATGTGCAGCCTGACATCGGTGACTTGGGACAGATAAACACCAGCATCGGTCAGGGATAACTAATGTTAGCAATTAGGTAGTCGTATGAAACTGACATCGGTTGGATGCAGACTGAGATGTGACTGGCATCGATCAC
This sequence comes from Torreya grandis, assembly GCA_037957365.1. Classification (NCBI taxonomy): domain Eukaryota; kingdom Viridiplantae; phylum Streptophyta; class Pinopsida; order Cupressales; family Taxaceae; genus Torreya; species Torreya grandis. Next base: position 297,574 of record JARHVA010003115.1, on the reverse strand, counting down.
TGAGACAAATTTTGGGTGGACAGCAAGCTATCAAGGAGTCTCAAGTGCCCATATGGAGGACTTAAAGGGTAAGTAAGCCTCAAATTCATCATTTCCCTTCTTTACACTACTTGTTGCTCAATGATGGTAAAGAACCAGGAAGTTATTAAATAAGTAGAGCAGGTAGATCTAGGAAACAGTGGGAGCTTGGCATGGATGAAGGATGTGATTCCTTGGAGTAGAACCAAATGGGAGTTTTGGGTGGAGTTGCCAGCTGGAAGGAAGCACTGAGAGATGAATGGATGTTTAGGATAAAGAAGAGTGGAAATGGACATGTGAGACGGAAGGCCAGGGTATATGGTCTTGAGTAAGCTACAGGACAATGGAGGTTTGACCATTGTGTTTTTCTTTACCAGGTTGGATAATATTAGCTACATTATCCTATTATTGTATTGTGTGCTTGTTGTAGGGTTACACTTACAGGGAGTTACTGAACTAAAGGTAAAGCTAGTTCAGAAGTATGTCATGAGGAATCTGGGAGTAGCAAGATTTTTTGGCATGAGTGTGTTCTAGGGACATGGAAGGTCACAGGTTGACTTTGTTTTAGGATGATTGTGTGAGACTGGTTAGCACATTGATGGTTGGACAGTTCTATGAACAGTGTCTTGATTCACATAATGAGGTTGAGTACATGTGTACTAAACTTAAGTTTTCCCAAGCAGTGGGAGCTATCAAAAAGTTTGGAGCCAATCTGGGAAAGAAGCACTGGAGGGCAGTTCAGTGGAGTCTCAAGTATCTGAGAGGGACCAATAGTAGGTCGACATGCTATGCAGGGTCAAGTTCTTTTTTACATGGTTTGTAGATGCGGATGTACCAGGTGATTTGGATGACAGGAGGTGCACCACAGGATTTGTGGTGGTTGGTCTTCAAGAGTGATCTTGAAGAGGGATACAAAGCCAAGGGAACAAACTAGATGATGTATAGGTACAAGTACAATTGTAGCTATTTATCTCCAAGTGGGAGATTGTTAGGTTATTGAGCTAAAAGCTTCAACTGTTGTAGACATGGAGGAGGTTGCTGAGTTCTAAGGATACTGGCATCGGTAGTGGGACTGACGTTAGTCATCTACAGTGCAGAAGGACAACTGACATCGGCAGGAGGTCGGCCGATGTCGGTCACCTCTAGGCAGACAAAGACCGACATTGGTTGCCTGTGGTGGTTCCAAAACTATTCATTCTAGGGACAGTTAATTCGTTGAACTGAGTGTTTACATGTTAAGGGCTAATTATAGTGTCGATCTGTGTGTCTAATTATTGTAAATTAAGAGTCTAAGTTATTGTTTAATTCTAGGATCTATTTATATACCCATTGGCATGTATTGTAATGAGGGTAAATAGAGGAAGGCAAGGAAGATCCTTCCAAGTGTAAGATCATTTGAGTTGTAGGTTGTTGCAAGATCATGGGAGATCTACATGGTAAGTAAGATCACTTTGAGATATACTTGAATTACTTTGAGTACTTGTGTACTGGCAGGGTTATTACTGACTGGTTGAAGAGGTGAACACCAATTCTGTGTGTGAGTTGTGTGTTGGGACTGTTTTTGGTAGGAGAGTGAACTCTTGAAGAAAATTACTGTGTACACATGAGGTGTGGGAAGCTTCTAAGAGGTGTGGAGAAGAAGTGGCATCTTCTTTATTGTATTTTATTTTTGGATGAGTATTAATACAAGATTGTGTATTGTCTCTCATATTCTGTGTTATTTGTGAATTCTAGTTACTTGTTCATTCTGGTATAATTTCGTGTTTAGTTGCTAATACAAGGTAATCATATATAATCTTATTGGTGGAGTAAGATACTAACAATAAGATAATGAGACTAAAAGGTGAGAGATTAATAAAACTTTAAAACATGGTAATGGACTTATTTATACCCCCTATAATCACTGACAAAGCATGAGGATCTAAAAATGGTGGAAAATTGGCTTGTCATCCCAAATGAGAGCGGTCTATAAATTTGAGATGATATTCCCATCACAACACCTTGAAACATGAAATAAAGTATGGGGATAATTGGATAAGGAATTCAACATCTTATTGAATCAAACTTAGTAACTAGTTCATATGAAATTTCTCAAACCAAGGTAAAACATATAGGGTCCATAGATTTGTAAGTAGAAAAACACAATCAACTTCAAGAGAATGGTTCATGAAGTATAGACTACCATTATTAAAACTCATGTAAATTAAGATCTCTAATTTTAATACAACATCCTAGAATAATTTAACTTGAAACCTCCTCAGTTGTTCATACTGAGTAAAAACTTGAAGGTCACTTTTGCATGCCTAGGAAAGCAAAGATGGAGCAGAATGGTTTTAGGACAAAAATTACACTTCCAAAGAAAATAAAATGTTGTGATGAGTTTAGGGAAGATAAAGGGATGTTCCATGATCTTTTTCCATGTGGCACACTCCCTAATGAGCCATAAAAGTGCCAAACTCTCTTTCTTTCTCAAGAAAACTACCCTTTCTACTAAAGAACCTACCATTTTTAGTTATGTGAGTTGATTAAGACCTCTTCAGACACATGGGACATGAAATCATCTTTTTTAACCTTCACACTTCCTAATAAATCTATACAACTCATTAAATTCCCCCTTTTTGACTTCAAAATAACCCAAAATAACTAAAGGGACTAAAATAACTAAATATCAAGGCTAGTAAAACATTAAATGACATCAATTATCCTATAAAACACCATTTTACTTCCATATTAGACCCCTATAACACCTAAAAATCATGTTTTTACCTAGGAGTGCCCTAATTTGATGTAAAAGTCAAATTTGGTCAACAATCAAAATCCCACAACATTAAAAAAAAGATATTACGAAGGTAAATTCCTAATTAAACATATTAGAACTCTAATAGAGAAAAAGATAAAGTGATTCCTATCACATATGATTGTTGCAGTTTCACATTTATGGAAGAATGTGAAAATTTGGAAGAACTAATTATTGATCATAGAACATACAAAAAATTTGGCTTCCCCCTTAGTAAAGAAGAGAAAGATTTACATATTTCACAAGATTACTTGAATCTCATAGTCCTGGGAGAAATAGAGTTATTCTAGGAATAACCAATTGAGCCATGAATAAAAATGAGTAATAATGTAAAGTGTGATGTCTCACTTTATGAAAGAGAAGATAGTATGTAACCATTTTTTGGCAAAGAATAAAATACCTCTTGTATCAAGATAGAATACTCAATGGTCAAACGTGAATATTCTCTTGACACTTACTTTTCATTTACCCTTGTAGAATATTTATCCATAGGATTTTAATCCAAAGCAATCAAGCCTATGAAAATTTAAGATCATAATCATGCCAAGTTTGAAATCAAAAAATATGTGAAGGTGGAACAAAATGAATTGTGATCAATATGCAATATAATAAAAATGGAAATGTTCAAGGCATAAGAGATCAATGAAGATGATGAAAAAAATTCATTCAACTATGAATTTGTATTTGTCATAGGAAGTAATGTGGAAAAAATATATAAAGTCAATTCATTCTAGAATATATTCATATTATTGTTCTATCTCAGAAAGATACATGCAACACATTTATCTCTAATTTGGATCCCATATCAGGCATAACCACATTCAAATCCACTCAAGAAGATATTGAATTACTACTCAAGAGTGATCACAAAAATGTGGGAAATTTTCAATGATTCCATTTCTAAACCTAGAGACATTGTTGATTTATATACTCATAATCATCTATGTGTGAATGATGATTGTAAGTCCCTCTTTCCACCTACTTGGTCATTATTGATAAATGTATTTAGGCCTCATAAGTAAAATCCATTATTCATAAATGGAAGATATTTATCCCAAATAGTAAATGGTTTTGTAGTCTTCTCATTTTCTTTTGTTCCCTATAAATAAATTCTATTTACCTATTTTATCTTGTTTCATTATCACATTTTTATTTTGATGTGTGTGTGTGTTATTTTTAATAAATGTAATAGCTTGTATATTATTCCTTCTTTTCTATGTATTGGTTATTTTGCCTACACATGTTAATAGATGTGATCTCTACATATGAACTATCAGTTGAACATCTCTAACCACATTTTAGCTCTATAGTTTAAAGCTTCCTCAATTTTTAGGATGATATGTAAAATAAATCCTTGAAACATTTTAGCTAAGTAGATCTCCAAAATAGAAATTTGATATTACATTTAAAAGATAAATTTTACAATCATAAAAATGGTAATATCAATGTTGTTCCTAAAATAATAGAATAGATAAGTTTTTCATTGATATCCTCAAGTGAACAAGTGGTAAACATGAATATGTTTCATGAGTAGGGGATTTGGCTCAACAACACATGTTCATTTATCATATGATTGAGATAGGAAAATTGGCTATCAATTGGTCAAATCAAAATATATAAATCTTTAGATCAAAGGATCTAGCTTGATAGCGAATGTTCATTTCTCATATGATTAAGATAGGCAAACTGGCTATTAGTTAGTTAGATCAGGATGTGAAAATATGAAGTGACATCATAACTCTCAATAATTTACAATAGTAAGATTCAAATGACTTTGTAACCCAATATAGTACATTATTTTGTAAAACTAGTCATCTAAGATTTTGGAGTTCTCCTACATTCCCTTTGAAAATGTGGTCCCATAGTTAGATCCAATTATTATCATGAAAATTTACATTTCATGACAACACCCCAAATTACACTCTCACATGTAATTAGAGGTGTTTTCATGATAGGGTTGGTAATTTTTTTGTATAATGGGGCATCAAATCCATATCCCAATGGATAAGGCTTGGGTCAAATAATTAAATCTACCTATCCTTCAAGTTTTCAATGGTGTGTTGAAGACATATTGAAAATTTATCTTTTGTCACAACAAGATTCTTATCATCATGGAAAGCATACCAAAAAAGGGAGATAGAATAATGGATATAACTAATAGTATAAGGAATTGAAGACTATTCTTACATTATGGGATCGAGTAAAATATTGAGGGTCAAAGATAATATAGCCTTTGATATCTCTATTAAATTATTCATATTTTGTATTTGGCTATAAAATAATTCCATGAGGAATCATATAAGGTGCAACAAGACCTAGCAGATCCTAGATCTTCTATCAATAGACATATCAGACCTTGATATGTGTGAAAACACAATCCTCAAATCCTACAAAGCCTACCAACATAACCCTTATAACTTAATAGGTGTGTTGGAAACAATCCCAAGGTTTGATACCTATGCAAACATAACTTTTAGAGCCATGTTCAAATAGTGTTGATAATACCCCTATATTCTAATGCTCATGTAAGTAACCCTCTCAAAATCTAACATCCCCATCTGTAACTTTTTAAAAAATAAGATTTTTAACTAAAAACTTTTAGAATTTCATCTTCATCAGGGGAAGTTTAGTGTAGGGTCTTCATCTAAATAGGAGGATCTCATCAATTATCAAATCAAGCATCTTGTTCTCCACACAGGCAATTATATTGCATCATATGTCAACTTTAGATCCCACAACATAAAAAGGTATAGATACAAACTTTTGGATCATAGATATTATATTTTTCTGGTAAATAATCAATATAGTGTATAAAACAAATTATGATTAGAGAATTCATGATAGTGTACTACCACAGGGAGTTACCTTTCCAAATTCAATACAATGTCTAGAGCTAGTCTTAGTAATAGATAAGTACTATGATGTAAAGAAGAGAATTCAAAAATTCATTAAATCTTATTAGCACTAGAGTGAAAATTTAATTTAAAATCAAACTTATTTTAAAGTTCTTAATTTTTATCCCAATGTGGAGACTAAATCTGAGAGATAAATTTTGACTATAAACATTTGGTATAAAAAATTCATATCAACTTGTTAAATTAAAGAGGGAGAATTATGTTATAGTTACAATCATTGAAAGGGGTGTGAATCAATTATGCAAGATATTCAATCCAATTCTGAACTTTATAAACCCTTAATCATTCAACACATACATTCATGAAGCATACACCTCATTCATAATAATGAACTAGAAAGATAATGCAAGATTAAGCACACAACACAAGGATTATGTGGGAAACCCTCATAGGGGGTAAAATGCACTCTCAATATTTCAAAACATGGACTACTTGTTCTATAAGTTGATTACAAACATAAGACTTTAGTGAAGCATCCATTTCACAAGGAGCACCAGCCCCTAAGGATAGACAAACACCTCTTGCACTAGATATTGAGCACCCACAACAACACCTATGAAATTAACATCTCCTTATCTCTAATTTCCTACAAGATTTAGATATAATGAATATCATCTTTCTTCAACCCTACACACTCTCTCTAACCTTCATACCCTCTCAATGCATCTAAAACCACCTTTTAGATCACTCCACTTATTTGCACATACTCAGTAATAAAACTTGAGAAAAAATTATTATGACATCATAATTATGACCTATATCATAAACACAATCCTTAACCCACTCTTCTCTTCAATCCATCCACTAGGTATACTCACTCTCCCCTATCCTTCACTCCTTAACTCTAGAACTCTTTTAGACTCATTAGGTCTATTGACCTATGTATTAACCTATAATACCTTATCTAAAAAACATATTGAGATATCCTTATATCTTTTATATTCCTTAATTATCTACTATATCTCCTTAAATGAGATCTTTCCTTTGCTTGAAATCTTTAATTGTCTAAGAAGCCAAATAAGACAATTTGGCCTTCTCTTTATACCACACACTCACTCAAGCAACTCTCCCTATTGGCCAAATAAAATTAAATACTTGAAACAACACAAAAATATAAATTAATACATATTATATATCCTAACTAACCCCTCATAGGTTGACCATAGCATTTATGGGTCACCCTTGGCAGCTATACCTTTCAATTAGGCCTTAGAAGCCCTTTTAGGTCTCATAGAGACCTATTCACCCCTTTATCACTTCATCAAACAATTTAGGAGCACAAGACCAATTTAAAATGCATATTTCCACTCCAAATTACCTCTAAGACACCATTAATTTATTACATCCATCACTACATTCTTCTACATATGCACAATCTACTCAAACATTAGTCTTGTACACAAAACACCATGAACAAATAAATAGTCAACTTATAGGAATTTTTTCATACTGAAGATGGATAATCCAAACCTATAAAATCCACATTAATGGTCCTTATGGAGTATAAAAAACTCTCCAATATTTAATTCACCTTAAAACATCTAAACACCAACAATAAAATCTCAAAAATCCTTCTTGAGTCAATTGTAGAAGATGGTCAAACCCTTAGTCAAATTTGGATATCAATAACTAAAAATTTACAAATAATAAAAACTTATAAATAACTTATCTAGATACTCCTTGGAGTCCTTTACAAATTTTTTTTTATACCACCTTCAAATTCATCTCACATCAAAAGATATAAGTAAAACAATCAACATTAGTTTTCCTTTGTTAATTTGAAAATTCAAATTCCAATAGTCATTTTTTAATGCAAAAGCTTTAGACATGTGTCTTCATCTCATGCCCCCTATTAAATTGATGAAATTCACTCCATCAATATCCTTAGGAATATTTTGGCCTTGACTTTGTGCTCATCTTTGATCTTTGATCTAGGCTTCTAAGATTGTGACACTTGGCATCCCTACGTGCCTTCTATGTACCCTATTATCAGTCTCCATTCAATTAACACTCTTATGCCACTTGGTATCCCCATGTGCCTTTTGTGTAACCTAATATTAGTTTTCATTTATTTAATTATCTTATACCACTTAGAATCCCCATGTTCTTATGAGCCTATTAATTTATTGACTTAATTCACACCATCAATCTCCATCAACATAGTTGAATGTGCACTATCAATCTTTGATCTACATGATTAAATGTGTATTTTTTATCTACTAAACATATGATAAAAAATTAGTCATTGATCTACTGATAATTCATTATGTTTGTGACACATGTCACCATCATGTTCAATCTTAGGATCCTTTGACTTATTGACCTCATGCTCATCATTATATCTCTATATGCATGATTGAACGTTCATCTTAGATCTTTGATATTGCAAATTTGGCTAAGTATGGAAACTATTAAAATCTACTTGAGAGGCCAACTTTTCACCTTGATATATTTATCTACACACCACCTTATGACCTAAAACTTGGACCATATGATCTTGGCACAAAATTGATCAAACTCATGTGACCAACTCCTTCTGATACTACCACACATATGAATTTTTATGTCATCAATTTACTCACTCAACCTGATTTGCCAAGATGACTAAGAGAACCTAGACATTCATATGACTACTCTGATGAATTTCTTTCACTTCCACCAGCACTCCAAGCATTCATAACACCCCATAGGGTCCCTAAAACATGACAACACAATCAATAACATCCATCAACCTATCTATCTAAGCACATAATGAATAACCATGCATGAACACTAAAGCACATTAAAGCACACTTTATCATTATCATTCTAACACACATGACACCTCATCAACATCTCTGGTCACTTTGGAGACATCATTGATAACTCTCTAATAAATTATAGTTGTGCTTACAAATAGGGTGGATCTTGACACCCTTACAAGTAGAGAGGTCATAATTTGACACCCCTATAAGAAGAAGCATAATATTTTGACACCCCTTCAAGTAGAAGGGTCAGAATCCACCACCTTGATAAGTAAAAATTGTCAAAATAAGGTCTAATCTCCCTCAGGTTATAACATTTACATCCAAATTCTATTTTCACTCTCACTTGATGCATTAAAAAGGTAATTTGATGAATAAAATTTTATCTTAAATAAATATGATACAAAAACTTCATCTTGAACTTTAAAAATCAATGGGGAGAATCATAGTTTCAAAAGTAGGGCAGATTTTAAAATGTGTCCAAGCAAGATCAAATCTCCCTCAAGCCATAGCTTTTGCATCTAAAGTCTGATTTGGCTCTCCTTAGATGCATTGGAAAGATAATTTGATGAATAATTTTTTACTCAAGGATCCATGATGAAAATATATAATTTTGAACTTATAAATAACATTTTAATTTAATTAACTATGATGAAAAAACTTCATCTTAAGCTTCAAAAATCAAGGGGTAGAATCACAATTGCACTAGTAGGGTCAATTTCTAGATGTGTCCAAGCAAGATCAAATCTCCCTCAGGCCTTAAATTTCACATCTAAACTCTAATTTAGATCTCAATAGATGCATTGGAAAGATAATTTGATGAATAAAATTTTTAATCAAGGATCCATGGTGAAAATATTTCATTTTGAACTTATAAAATCAAGGGGAGAATCACAGTTGTAGAAATAGGGCAAAGTTCATAGTTTTCAAGTTGTGCAAAACTATCAAGTCACTTTTACAAGTTGTGATAATTAAAATTTTCACTTGTACAAGTCATGTAAATTGGTCATTTCACTTTTTAAAATTGTGTGAATTTCTTAATTCACTTTTATAAGTTGTCTAAATTGATCATTGAACTTTTTCAAGTTGTGTGATTTTCTCAATGCACTTGTTTCAAGTCGTGAAAATACACTAATGCATTTTTTCAAGTCGTGTAAATTGGTCATCATACTTTTAACGTTGTGCAAATTTCCCAACATGCTTTTAAAAATTTCAAGTTGTGCAAATCAGCTAATGTGCTTTTACAAGTCCTTGAAAAGTAAAAAAGGTGGTTACTTGGCATAACCACCCTTTTCAACCTATAAATACAAGGTTTGGGCTCATTTTTAAAGGTTATTTATAATTATAATTTTCCAATAAAATAGAGAAAGAGGATATTGTATCTGTAGCTCAATGAGAATCAATATAAGGGTAAATTTTACAAACTTTGTGTTTGAAATATCTTCATAGACAATGTATGTGTGTACATCCATATATATATTTGATTATTTTATTTTGAATTTTTTTTGATATTATGATTAATTATTCAAAAACATATATATTTTATTGTGTAATTTAATGTTGAATTTACATTCTTAATTTCTTTAAACAGTGAAACCTTGGTGAGATTAAGAGTAGTATTTTATGTCTATTTTTATTGGGAAATATAAGGTTGTTGTGTACCATCCTTTGAAATGTTATCTAATCCCCTTGGCGTATGTATCATAATAATATGTTCATGATATTTCTTTCCCATATCATTTTCATGATAAAGGTTTCCCATATTACAATCTCAAATCTTGGGCCATTCTAGTAAGTTTCTATGTTTAACTACCTAGAGTTGTCTTTCATCATTCTTGTGATCATTTTATTATCTTATGTGTTTAATTGGATATAATAATCCCATTATCCCTTCCTATTTTCCTCTCATTTTCCCCCTCTTTTTCATCATTATTTTCATTCCCTTTTTGTCACCTTTTCATACTTTTAGGTTAAAAGTATGAACCCCCTATAAATAATAGTTTTGTTATAAATAGCTATGAATAACTCTTTTTCTATTTTCCCTTTTTAGTTTTAATTAATGTTAGCTTCACCTTATAATAGGATATGTACTTTATCCCTACATTGATAAATGACATGGGTACTTTGTCCCCACACTGTTGATTGAAATCCCACATTTGTTCCCCTAACAAAATTTTTAGTGAACATGACCACTTAACATTAGTTTTTTTAAATTCTATAGAATTCTTTGTTAGATAATTCATGATTATCCAAGACTATAATTTTTTTTATGTTTTAATAAAAATGTAAAGCATGCATACCAAAAGTGTGATTATCAATTATGTTCAAGGTACTCCTATGTTTTTAAAAATATATTCATGAAAGGAATAATTATTTTTAAGGATGGACCACGAATATAAATTGAAAAAAGGTGAAGTCCAATGGTTAGAAGGAAATGAGATAACAACCAAAGTAAACTCCTCTTAGATATTGTGTTGATAAAAAAATATGTAGCAATCAACTAATAAACCCTTTCACCTATCACGAAGATTAAATCAAAATTGTACCAGTTTAATAGTAGAGATATTTTAGACTAGAATAATAGTTATTATGTGTGAAAAATGGTATTTTAAATGTTAAGTCTAAAATATATAGAATATATCAAGGAACTTAATAAATTATAGGAAATTAAATTAATTTTTCAATCCAAAATACTATTCACTCAAACATAGAAATCAAAAGATAATCAAATATGACTTAGTAAAAATATTCAATCTCTTTATAAGCCAGTTTAAATTATTTGACTATTACAATATTTGCTGATTTTAAAAAGTATGTCTAAGTTTGCACTTAGATATATAATTGGCCCTATCCAAGACAGTGAAGCCTATGGAAATAGGCAATCTCTTAGAGGGTCAAGAATATTTTTAATTTATCAACTTATCAATTCCCATAGATTATAGTCTTATTATGGATTTTGTAAGAACATGTCATTTCAATCACAATACCATCAAGAATTCAAATCACTAGAATGAATGATAAATATCATCTGTAGTTATAACCAACAAATATTCTCACTTTCCTAACTATCAAAAAAACACTAAATGGACAAACTTATTTCCATCCATCATCATAGAACATAACCATATATTAAAATAATTATAATTTAATGTTTTCAATAGCATAGTCAACAACTTAATGAAATTCATCCTTTCATTATGTATATGCACATCACACTAATATATTATTTCAACGTCTATATAAAACCTCAATACTCTTTAAAATAGTTTTGATCACAAAGTAATGAGTTAAATAATGTTGTTAAAATATTAACAAATAGTCATTAAGTTATGAATTAACTTAATATTATATGAACCCAGTTAAATTCATAATGTAATTTAAATAAAATAATATCACTAATTATGATATATTAAAGAGTCAAATCACATCATCATCCATGGAGATAATACAAAATAGATATAAAATTATTTGATTCACTTTAGAAAACAATCTCCAACAATATTTTACTTGCATGTTATTTAAACACCCACCCTTCTTCCCAATGATCCCCCCATTTGGTGGCCTTAGACCACCCCAACTATCATTTGGTTCTATATATCAATAGTGGGGATTCATGAAGAATAATAGGAAGTAACATGTTTTGAACTTTAGAGTATAAATAGGTTACCAAATAAAAAAATAAACTCCAAAAAGAATGCAATAATCAATCAAAGAGTAACATGTTTCTAATTTAGTTTAATAGTATTCTCCCTTATTTGGACAAAATATGATTGATCTTCATGAATCCATGGAATATCATTTGATTCATGAACAAAAATCCATATAAGTGTATGACTACACCAAATTGGTGTTATTAAAATAAATGATAAACACCTCAACACCAAATTTACTCTAAAAGAGTTAAGATAAAATAAATAAGCTTCACCAAACATACAGCCAAACATAAATGATGTTTTATATTACAATCAGTGACGATTTCAAATAACTTCCAAAAAAAACTTGAAAACATTACCATCATTAGAAACATAAATCAACTAAAACCATTATGCTACAAATCATTTAACTCAATCATGCAAATTACTAAATAACATTTGACATCAAAATTGACACTTGCAATAATCATTATTCCTAGACACCAAATTGACTCTAAAGAGTTAAGATAAAATAAAAATGTTTCACAAAACATATAACCAAGTATAAATGATTTTTCATATATTATTGTAGAATCAGTGATGACTTCAAATAACTTCCAAAAAAAACTTGGAAACAATACCATCATTCGAAATATAAATCAACCAAAACCATTATGATATGAATCATTTAACTCGATCATGCAAATGAAAAAATAACTCTTGACATCAAAATTAACACTTATAATAATAAATAATACCAAGAATATAAATTAAATTATAAGTATATTCTACTTTACCATAGAGTGTAAAAATGACACCCAAATGAGTATAACTAGGTATTTACACCATTCCCATAATGGAAAACTAGTCAACAATCCAAAAGTGATATAAAAATACCAACATATAATATTAAACATAAATGGAAAATTTTTCTCATATATTTATTATATACCAACCATGTATAATAATTCAAAAACTCAAAAAACCTTTACACCAAACACATTAATAGTCCAATACAAAAATAACCTTTGACTACTATAACCCAAATGATTGTGTTCCATCAAACAGGTTAAAAATAAAACCCATGAATTATTTAAATAACCAATCCAAATTATTTATATATTTTGAAATGAGAAATAATATGAAGCTATGTACTTAGTTTTGGCTTTTTTTTTTCCACCATGGAAGAGCAACATCTAAATTCAGTTCAAGTCTCTGAGATCACCTACAAGGTTTTTAAAGCTATATTGAAGTTTGACAAAAAGGGATAAGGAGGAAAAGGAATTAAGATTTCATGATTTAAGGTTTTGGTCATCACATGTTTTTATGTGAATTAATTAGAAGGAAAATTACTTGGAATATTTTCAAAAGGGTCAACTTTCACATTTTTTGGTAAAAGACTAGTCATAACTTTTGATTTGAATAAAAGTTTTGAAGACTTCATTAGGGATTGTTCAAGTATTTAGGTCTTTAGGAAAATTATTTATGACTAGTCAAAACTTTAATGAAGATAAATCTTGAAAAGACTAATTCTTGACAAAGGTCATGAATCTTATATAAACCCTAAAAAAATATCCACAAGAATTTTCTAAGTGTTCTTATCTTTAGAAAAATGTTCCGAAGACTAGTCAAAAAAAATTCCCCAAATAAAAGTTTTGAAGACTAATTTTTTAAAGAAAATTTTATGATAAGTTCAAAACAAAGTCATGAATGAAATTCTATAAAAATTTTCAAGACCAATGGTTGGATAGAATTTATGATAACAATAGTTTTGAAGACCCATAGCTGAGTGAATTACATGAAGATAAAAAACTTGAGTGCCAATTATGGCCTACCAAGTGGAGGTGAAAATCCCCCAAGTGCACTATTTCATTGAATTTCATGTTATATTTTGAAAGGAAATAAAAAAAACTAAATATAGGTTTGGTTGAAAAACATATTTGGTTGTGTACACATTGAATCAGATGATTGTGAAGAACTCCTCTTTGCCTTGGGAATATGACCTAAAAATCATATAACACTAAAGAAAAATGGTTGGTTAGATAGATGGCTGAGTGGATTTCCTAGCACTAGCCAGATCCTAGAAGCAAGAGCTTCCTTGGGGAATATCAATCCACACATTTTAAATAATCAAGTTTATAAATAGATTATAAATTACTTACATCAATAATTAAAAGGTATTGAAATTGAAAAAAAGAAATGTTTACTAAAAAAATAGACTAGAAATGACTAATATAGATATAAGTAAGTAAATACTAGTGTTAAATGGCTTGGTTATATTTTAAAAAATCAAACAGGGGTATTTAAATAGGTAGGGACACAAAAAACTATATTTGGTTGAGGGTAAAAGGGTGAAAATAACTTGTTATTTTCTACCACAATGACCGTCAATGGTTTTTGTGACCATTGGTGGTTAAGGTGACTATCGGTGGTCAAGCTAACCATTAGTGATTAGACAGACTATCAATAGATGAGACAACCATCGATGGTTATTGTAGGTAGATCTAGGTTTTTAAATGGTCATATTTATGGGATCACAAAGTTGGATTCTGAGAGATGAGTTAGTATTAGGCTAAGTGTAAAAGGAAAATAAAGTAAATGAATATCAAAAAATAAATACTTATCTTACAAAAGGTTGATCAAGTGATTGATTGAGGTGGTTAGCTCATTGATGGAGCATAACATGATTCTGGTAGAGTAATGGTACTTGATGCTTTGGTGGAGTGGCGATGACAAGTTAGCTCTCTGACATGATGACTAGATCGTTAGATTGTTGATGATGATTGAATTGTAAAATAAAGGAATTATAGATGCATAATTTATTGATAATAATAGTAGATGATTTTTACTTCCTTGCTCCTCTCTTCACATAGGCAAGGTAATAGAGTTACAATAAGACATTAATTGGGCCTTCTAATTTTAACTCATGCATGTAATAGTTTACACATGGATTTTGATAATCTATTTTTATAAAATGAAGGTGGGTGGCTTACATGTTGTTAGTTAAAGAGGTGCACCTTGACCATCAATAGTCAAAATGACCATTGATGGTCATCTTGACCATCGACAGTCAAGGGTGAAGGGAAAAAATAGGTAAAAGGGTAGGCTAAGTCATTTGGTCAAATTGACTATGGGTTAGGCTTAGTTATGGGTCAGAGTGTTAAATTGGTCCCAGGGGATCTTAAGATGGTCTAGGGGAATTTTGACATTCAGAATCATGATACACAAATTTATGGTGTCTACATTTTTCCCTTTTTTGTTATGCAGCTTTGAATCAACAAGCTACAAAATAAAAATAGATTGTTGGTCATAGGTTTGGTAGCCTTGAGTATAGGAAGATGTGTTCCCCCTTAAACTAGGAGTCGATGAAGTAAAATAGAATCAAGTGTGGGTTTAATAAGGTTGGTGAAGGTGATGATGAAGGTGGATTTCATGAAGGTGGGTGATAGGTTAGGCACCAAATCACAAACAAGCACACAAAGTATGACAAAAAAGTGAGATATCCAAGATTGCATATTAATTAAGTTACCATAATTGGTAAAAATAAGGGTTGGTATTAGAAGGACAAGTGATAAGTAGACTGCATGACTGCATTTAGGTATGGTAGCTAGGTACACTCATAAACACAAGTCTCATAGGAAATGTCTATGTTTTAGTGGGTATCTAAGGTAGGAAGTGCTCTCAATGAAAACACAAACTGGTCAAGTATCACGAGTATCTAAGGTAGGAAGTAATCTCCATAAGACATAAATAGGTCTAGTAAGTATGAGGTGGTGTAAGTGTAAAAGGGTCAACATGGTAATGTTATTATTATGGTTGAAGGATCAAGCAAAAGTCATCTTAAAATATGCACTAGTTGGGCCAAAATGGACCAATGGCAAGGTAAGGAGGTGGTTAGGAGGGTGGAGAAGGTATTCTCTATGGGTAGTTGTGATTTGATTCTACTTTAAAAATGTCTACTCAAGATAAGAGTAAAATAGTGAGCTACCTAACCATCAACAGTCAGGGTGCTCAAGGGTGACTGTCGGTAATCACCCTGACCATCAACGGTCAGGGTAAAAACCTAAAAAGTCTAATGGTTAAAAGTGAAAATTAAATTACTTTTAAATCATTTTAAATTTTACTATTTGTAATTTGGAGCTCTATATTTTTTCATATTGAGACTAAAAATAGTGTTGATGGTGATTGCTTAGAGGTGAGAGGTTCCTTAGTTAGACTGAGGAGACCCAAGAGACCATGGAGGATGTAGGGAGCACATGGATGAGGATGAGGGTGGGTAGGTCTATGACTGACTTTGAATTAGTGGTCATAAAATGAGGTAAGGGATGTTATTCAAATCATTAGATTAATTTGATTTTAAAAATATTGGTACAATTGATTTATCAGTTATTTTTTAGGGTAAGTTTTAGGTTTTTGCCCTAGGTAGGTTTTAGGTGAATTTTTATGATAAAATTTGAGATTGACAAGGTAGGATAGGTGAATTAGGGTGGGGGTAGGTGTTAGATTAGAATTTAGGAAATATTGAGTTATTTTAAGGGTTTTTTAGGTAGTTAGGGTGTTAGGTGTTCTACTAGCAAAAAACCCACCATGACCATAACAATTGAGGCTAACCATCGATGGTCAACATCTAGGGAAATATAGATGCTAGACCATTGATGGTCAACCTAATCATTGGTTTTCACTTATCTTAAAATAAGAATTTTCAAATATTTAAAGGTTTTAATATATATCTAGCATTGAAATTTATGGTATGGTTTGACAAGTAAGTTAGGTGGTAGATTTGGTGGGGTAGAATGTGAGGTTCAAGTAGGTAAGAGTCAAACAAGTGGTCAACTGATAGGTTGAAGGTGTGTAAGTAAATAGGAAAAAATATTATAGTTGTCTAAGCTTATTGTTAGGATTACATGTAGGCATGAGAGCATATATAGATGTGTGATTGATTACCATATATCTTCATAGAGGTACACCAAGGGATGACCCCAGTTGATTGGGCCCATATAGAAGAGGCTGGGCTAGGAGCGATGAGGAATTATTAGCGTGTGCCTCAAGATGCATCCATGATCTTAGCTCTCATTGAGAGATGGAATCTAGCCATGAATACCTTCTTACTATTAATTAATGAGATGATGATTTTGCTTGAGGATGTTTAGGATCACATGACTACCTCTTCAGGGCAATCCAATATATCACATAGAGTGAGAGGAGTGGGAGGATCACATTGAGCTATTGTATAGAGATGATAGTGATTAGATCAAATGGCATATTGTGGGATTTAGCTATAGCATTATTTATGAGAGGGAATAGGGTGAGTGTAGATTGATGACCATGCTTATGATGGCCATTTCATATTTTTATCTACCCAACTCAAGCAGAAGGAGGTTCCCATATTTGCTATTAGGGATGCTAATTGAGCTACTATTAGGGTGGACTATATTTAGCTGGGTACTTGTTCTCTTAGTATAGATATATAGGGAGCTATGGGGTTTTAAGGCCCATAAGAGGTATGTTATTAGTATCAACCTGGTTCTACATTATTTGGCCTATGAGCATATTTAGGTACTGAGGCTAGTAGGATTATAATGGGTAGGATACACATAGATTGAGTTCCAATTAGCTTCATGTAATGGAGAGGTGACTTAATCACTTCAAGTTTAAAAGGAGGATATCATGATGTGGATTGGTTTAGGGGTGCACTAGGTGTTTGGTGATCAACAACATTGTCTGGAGACCCTATGTCTAGTTTCTAGTATGGCCTAGCCATAGGAGGTAGACCTTGTCCTTATAGATCTACAGGTGGATTATCAGTCAAAGGGATGGAAAGGTGGATCTCATCCCATTTGATAGGGTATGAAGGTATTTTATTCTCATATAGGGTATTCTAGGTGTATTTCCTAGGTACAAGCATGACGACTCAAAGATCTTACTTCCAGAACCACATTCAATCTTGATTTTACTTGATCATGAGGAATTGTTAGCTAGGCCATAAATATATGATGCAAGATTTATGGATGGATACATGGTATGGTACCAAGTGTTACATGCATTAGAATATTTTGGTGATGATGGTGATAATAGGGGGCCCATAGATGTGGATCTAACTATGAGAAGGTGACAAAGGGCATAGGTATAGGGGGTACCCCAGATGCTCAGGCAAAAATGACATTAGTTGTTGCATAGGCATAGGTCATAGCAGTAAAAGGTCAGGTAGTTGTTTTATAGGGTTAGGTTATGACTCTTATAGGTGACAAGGACCAAACAAGGGCTTCACTTGCCTTGGTTACATAGGAAAGGGACTCCTTGAGGTAGAGAGGAGGAGTAGTGGCACTTACAGTACCATAAAGCACCATCCCCATGGCATGATATCTATTTATAGTGGAGGAGCTATGGTATTATGAGGCTATAGTTTTTATGTGATGTCTTGATGATCCTTGATGGGGTGAGTGTAGATCAAGATTGGAAAGTGGTGTTAGTATAGCTACTCTATGGCAATGGGTAGTGTCTTTAGGTGGATTGATAAGTGTTACAGGTGGACAGATACTAGAACCTAGTGGTATGCTAGGAGATAGTGGGGCCTTAGGGTCATAGACATGACAGAGTTCATACACATTATATATTATTGTATATCATTTTGATTTTGGCCTATGAGCCAATATGGTGAGATGTGCATGTTGAGAGGGAGAGACATGTATATCTATTTATACACATTATGATGTTATTTGACTCACAAGTTATATATAGAGTCTATGTTTATTGCTTGTGCTCATGGTCTATGACTTACTTTGATGTTGATGCTTATGATGTGATGGTTATAATGCTTATGGATTATGCTTATGTTATGGATGTTAGAGACTGACATAGACTTACCTAGATAGGCATGAGATGGCTTTGATTTATGGGTATGCTTCTTGGTTGCTTATGACATGCTAAATTTTAATCAGTATATGCTTCATGATTTAGGCATGCACTAAAAAATGGTTGATTATTTTATTGCTTATAGATGTTGTGATGTTATGATGGTTATTATGGTTATGCTTTTGCTTATGACACACATGGATATGATGTCTATTATTATTTCTTTTAAAGATAAAATGCATGAGGTAAGTCAAATGATAACACTAGATAGGAGAATAGAGAATAGTATATAGAGACAAATGTTGCAATGAAAATATCAACTATAGAAATAAGATAGGAAGAGGTCATGATGTTTCTTCTTTTGAAAAATACAAAAACAAAATTGAAGTTGGATTAGCTTAAGTAGCATAATCACTTATAATTATTCACATGAGCATTTATTAGGTGGTTAAAAAGGTGTCTTGACCACATAATGGAAATTAAGCTCAAAATCTCTTTATTATAGTGTATAAAGGGAAGGTGGATGAAAATGGAACCTTCTTATGAGACTAGCATTCCTCTTTTATAGGTTTTTAAGAGTCAATATAAATAATTCTATATCATACAAAGTGTAGACTGATCGATGAGGGAAGTCTACTTATGAAAGCTAATTGTAGCTTCCACCTTATTTTTATGTGTGAGAGCCGATTATAACTTTTATAGTTAGTTTTCTCATGTTTTGATTTTGAAAATGGGTCTTTTGCTTTGCTGATGTATATGGGAAGTTGATTGATGTAGAAAGCTTACAAAAAATTGATATGCTTTTGACAAATGCTTTGCTCAACCATCCTTCAAGGGAGTGGTCTAAGTTTATTTTCTTTTTTCAAGGATTTGTGATAAATATATTTTAATGGAGAAGTCTACCTTATATTTATGCAATTTTAATATGTTTATGTAGATATCCTTTGAGGGAGTAGTCTGTGAATGCATATAAATGACCCATGATTGCTATTGGTTTGGATTTTTATTTTTTCTTGCTTGACTTTTACTTAACATAGACATGTTTATATAGGCTTAAGGGTTCACCTTTATGAAAGCAAAAATAAAAGCACAAAAAAGGTTGATTAGGTGTAAAGTGGTTTAGGTGACAATGATCATGGGAATCCATCCTAGGAGAGGGGAAAAAAGTACTATGGGAATCATGCCATGGGTAGATCCATGGTACCCATTGTTAAATATTAGGCTATGATTGTGATAAATAATGACATGATTTAATTTTAATTAGTTTCCCCTAAAATAGGGAAATGAATGTAATGTGAAAGTAAGGGATGAGCTTAAGTTAAAATAAAATGTGAACTTGATCTTTTTTAACAAAAGAATGGATGCAAAATCAAAGCATTGAGGGGATTAGGTTCTAGGTTGCCTTCAAGAGAGGATAATTGGTAAGCTCCTGATCCATACTTGTGGGTTATGATATAGGTTCCAATCCAATTGAAAGAAAACTTTCCCTGCTTTCTTTTCTCCATATTAGTGACATGTTTGTTTTCCTTTAAGATGAGGTCTTCGATGTTGAACTCTTGAAATTTAAGGTGTTTGTTATAGGAAAATTTAACATGCTCTTAATAGACATGAATATGGGTAAGGGTAGCTAAGTGATGCTCATCAAGTAGCTCAATTTGGGCTAAGTGGTGTTGACAATAATCATCCTCAAAAATGAGATATTGAAAATATATGTGAAGAGAAGGTATTTGGACTTCGAGAGGTAAGACAGACTCCACCCAAAACACAAGGGAGAAAGGGGTAGCACCCATAGGAGTTATAATGATAGTATGATATACCCATAAGGTAAAGGGGATGTGCAAATGCCAATCCTAACTAGATGCATTGACCATTTTATTTAGCACGTTGTTAAGATTTTTATTAGAGGCCTCAACTTGTCCATTCACTTGAGGGTGATATGGTGAGGAGAACATAAACTTAATGTCGAATGTATCACATAGATCTTGGACTTGATTATTATTAAAAAAACTTACCATTGTCAATGATTATCTTGTGAGGAACACTGAAACACAAAATGATATGATGGTTGATAAAATCAACAATCTTTTTTGCTTTGGTCAATACTAGAGGAATGGCCTCTACCTATTTGGTAAAATATTTGGTCACAGTGATGATAGAATGGTGTCTCTATGAAGAATGGGGATTTATTTCACTAATAAGGTCCAAACCCTATTATGAGAAGGGATAGAAATTGATGGAAATGTGAAGACTATGGCTAGGTGCAGGATGTAAATTATCATGTTAGTTACACTTAACACACCTTTTCACATAATCACAATAGCCTTGGTTAAGGGTAGGCCAGTAATAGTTGAGGTGAAAGATGTGTTTATCTATAGTGAGGCCACTAATAGTTGAGGTGAAAGATGTGTTTATCTATAGTGAGGCCACTAAAGTATCCCCCAAAAATACCATCATGACTATGTAGGTGATCAAAGAGGAGGCCATCAAAACTATGTTTATAAATAATTATTTCCATAATTGTGTAGTATGAGGTACTCTAGATAAATTATCTTTGAGCATTCTTAGAGAGGCTAGAAAAAATGATGGCAAGGTTGAGGTAATCAAAGGTCTACTAATACCAAAGGTCGAGTTGGGTCTCCTCCACATTAAAAATGGTGGTAAAATCTGATTTGGCATAGGAAGGTCGGGTAAGTATATGGATAAAAATAGATAGGTTAGAGTTAGAGGGTGCAACTAGGATCTAAGAAGCAAGGGAAGCCATGATATCAACAAACTTATTGGTAGATCATGGGGTTGACTAGATGTGATAGTGTTTAAATGATGTTAAGAGTTCATCACACAGTTGTTTGTACTATTGTAAAACAGCATTGTTACATTGGTAAGAGATATTGATTTGATTGACCACAACTTGGGAGTCACCGAAGATGTTGATTATTTTTATTCCTAAGGCTAAGGTAGTTCAAAGGCCTATCACTAGGGCTTCATACTCAGCCCTATTATTGGTACATTTAAAATCAAGCTTTAAGGATAAAGGAAGAGGTTAATCATCAAAGGTAATAAGGATGATACAAGCTCCCTACCATGTTAACACTTTGATCCATAAAATAACATGGTGACTTGATAGGTGAATTCCTCCTTAGAGAGGGTCACAATGGACTCATTAGGGAACTCAAGAGGAGGAAGTTGGTTTTCTATTAATGGTGCTTCATATAATTTTTTGATAATGACTCGCCCCTTAATTAACTTTTACTAGAACTTGTAGAGTAAAAACTCTACATTTTTCATTTTTTGAGTTTCAGTTGTGTGCTCCAAGTTTTGTCCCTACACGTTTTAGTTCGAGGCAGTGAAGTTTTTTGACATAGAGCATAGGCACGAGTTTCTTTTTGCCTTAATTTTGTCTAAGTATTAAAATTTTCATGAAATCTGCCAAGTGTCATTGACTGAGACACATTTTATAATTTCTATAAGTTGCTTAGAATGTGCCACGTGTCCCATGGTAACTCAATAGAGCACGACAAGTGTTGACATCTATGTTTCAAATTTATTTTGAGTTTCAAAAAGCTTCTTTCAATAAGCTTCTCTCAAGGTCAAGCAAAAGGTGCCAAGTGGCAACTGTGAAAGGTTTCAATATGTTTTTCTAAAAGAAACGGAAGATGCCACATATCCCTAGCTGAAGAAAGTTGAAGCTGCCACATGTCAACATCTAAAATATCTTCATTTTGTTTCACTATTAAGTAAAGACTGTGGTGGGCGCTAGGTTTTGTTTCTAAAGTCAATGGAAGTCACCAAGTGTCACCATCTATATGAATCTAAAATTAGTCCCAAATGTTTCTACAGTGTAGCTAAAGCTCAATGGAAGCTGCCACGTGTCCCTAGCTAAAGCAATAGAAGTCGCCATGTGTCCCTTGTTAAAGATACGTAGAAAGTGACACCTATCCCTATTCCCCTTTTGAAGCTACTCAAGCGAGAAGTGTTTTGGGTCCCATTTTCTATAAGTTGTTAAAGCTTCAAAGCAACAGACTGTGATAGATGTCAAAAATGGAGCACTCCTGAGCAGAGACATATAAAGAGTATAAGTTATGCAAAAAGTGCCATGTGTTTTTTGTAAGTGCTGTGTAAGCTGCCAAGTGTCATTTTTTGGTGTCACCTAAATAATAAGATAGTTTTCAACTAAAAAAGTGGATACTACCAAGTGTCCTCACCCGTTTCACAATGGGAAGCATCTTGTGTATCTATTTCAGCCAATGAACTTGCAGGGAGATGGAATGTTTTAGATCCAAGAAATATCTTTTGTTAGACACTTCCAGCTTAGTTAGAGTTCAATTAGACCATTGGATTGGGAATGTTTGGGCAATCTAGAGCTAGCCTGATGCTATAACTATGGGTGCAGAGATTGCCAGAAGGAGGAGGAGATAGAGAGAATTTTTTGTAAGAGATTGTTATCAAGAAGTTTTAGACTTTATTGTTGTGGCCAGTAATATCATTTGCCTTTGTTATGTTTTCTTGATTTAGAAAGTTTGTATAACTATGCATGTATCTGTGCCTTTTATGGGACTCAAATTAATAAGAAGATTGAGTTTTGTGCCTTTGTTGATATTTTATATGTTACTACAAAAAATAGTCAAACTTGTGAGCCTTTGATTCTATCATTTTTTATCTTTTACATTGATCATGCCTAGTTTGCTCTTTAATGTAATTGAATCCTAAAGATAGATTCACTATGCTTAGTATTAAGGATCTAATTAAACTCAGGTGCAACACCATAGCTAGATATTATTTCATTGCATAGGTGTATTTGTTCAATTTCTATCCATTTTCTCACAATACTTTTTGAGATAAAGAAGAGCCAGCTTCTTTAAAATCTGGAGGTCGTTCCAGGTCACAAGTCCCACATTCCTGAAACTTCCCATTATTTGTGTTGGAAATAGTGCAATTCTAAGCATCAACAGTTTTTGGCACACCTGGTGGGACACCATCTTGAAGTTTCTTTCAAGACCATATGAACTAGAGAGATACAAGGAGTCAGAGTTGTGGACCAGTAACAAGATCTCAATCTGTTGTAAATCTAGGTATTCTTTTCCCACCATTGATAACTAGTCCAAGAAGAAGAGTCAATTAGTTTATACCAATACCAAGAGCAAACATGGGAGCACCTATATCTCCAAGAAATTATGCAAGTTGAAACATTGGCAGTCCTTTGATTCTACCAATACCACCAGCCACTTGGGACCCTATTCTAGTAAATGCCCTGAAAGCTCTGCCCAAATTTAGTGGGCAAGATTTCAAAACACCTAAAGAACATCTGTAGGATGTGTCTGATGTCTATGTTATACATGTGGTCACATAGCAAAATGTGGCCATAAGATTGTTAGTATCTTCTTTTAAAGGGAAGGCTCTGGAATGGTACCAATCTTTGACCCCAAATACAATATCTACATGGGATCAGCTTGGAGATCTTTTTTTTGAAAGATTTGAAGAAAAGGGTGATAAATCTTCTTTGTTGCAACAATTGATTACTATCAAAAGGGCACCACAAGAAGTAATGATTGAATTCAATTCAATATTTCAAAAGACTTGGGAAAGAATTCCTACTACAACAAGACCATTACCAGGTATGGCTATATTATTTTATCTTAAAGCTTTAAATTTAGATATATCAGTAATGATTCAGTCACTTGGAGGTCAGACTCTACCAAAAGCCTATGAATACACAGTCAGAGTTGAAAATAATTTAATAGATGATGGAAAGTTACCCCCAAGGCCTCCCATGCCCATGTTTCCAGAGATTACCTTACCTTGCCTCAAGAAACCCCTAATTCCATAGCCCCATTTGTGTCTATGTACACATATCCTCAACAACTTGCTAAAGAATTTGTCCCTGCCTAGTCATCTGAGATGGATGATATCAAGAACATCTTAAGGACATTTTCTAATGAGTTAATTAACATAAAAATATAGCAGAATCCTTATCCTAAACCCCAATATCAGGGCTACCAAGGAAATAGATTTCCACCACAGCCAAATTAGTATCAAGGTTCTCAAAAGCAAAATAACCCTCAGCTAGCAAACCAATTAGTTGCAGTCCCTACACCCTCCAAGATTATTCCCCCTAATCCAAATAGGGAGATTGTGTAAGGTCAAAATAATTATATAGATGGCACTAATTCCTAGTCTTTCCCTTGTAATAATGCTCATATGCCTAGAGATTGTCCCATGGGTAATCTACAATAAAAGGTAGCAGAGCAAAGAAGAGCAGATGGACAATTTGCAAGTACTTCTGACACTCAAGCCTACTAATCTTCTGGTATGCAAAATTTAGTCTTGATGGCTCAAATGAAAGGGATGTCCTTACAAGAACAAGAAGAAATAGCCCCTGAACATGATTTGTTTTCATGGGTTGAAGATGAAGAGTCAGTATTCTTGAGTGAAGCTTCCACTTCCAAGAAGCTAGTAGTACAATAAGATTACTACACCAAATCAAAGAGAAAGATGATGGAACAACCTGAATTCACAAATAATGAGACTATGGGGCCTCCTCCATTTCAAGGTCATCAAAACATAGCTACTAGACAAGAAGTTCATCAGCTAATGTAGAATCAAGTAGTTCCTAGACAAATTCAAGAAAAAGCAAGGTACCCTTATTTTCCAAGAACCCAAGCATTAGGACAAATGAATGTGGTGGATCAGCTGAAGAGGACTCCATCACAAGTATTAATATGGGACATACTAGATATTTTTGAGCAAAATACACTGTTACAAGAAGCTCTACAAGGCCAAGCAGTGCCTAAACATACTGGTATCAAAGAAGGACCTGCTAAAAAAGAAAAGCTCAAAGACACGGTTCATCTATAGACAATATCCATAGTAAATAATGCACCAGAGGTAAGCAAATCCAAACCAAAACCCTTCTATTTAACTTTGATAGTTGGCAAGAAACTATTGCATAATGTAATGATAGACTCAGGGGCCAGTACTACAATAATGCCTAAGTAAATAGCTGATGCTTTAAAAATAAAGTATGAACCACTTACTAGAGGAGTTATGTAGCTGGATGGCAAATTAGTGCAAAAAATAGGGAGAATTAAACAACTCCCATTGCAATTATATACTTTTCCTAGTATAATTATCAATCAAGATGTGGTAGTCATAGATATACCCCCTGTATTTGGTTTATGTTTATCCAGAGACTTTACAGCCAAGATAGAAGGATATATGTCACTTGATTGGTCTCATCTCATCCTAAAAACCAAATATGGTTAAAAGATGAAGATATTATCTGAGCCACTATCTAAGGATCACATCACCCATGAACCAACCTCAAAATTAGAGGTAGCTCATACTATGTTGAATAAGGAAGAAAGGGTTTTTGCTGAGGAGTTAGGTGACTATACTGAACATGATCAAGAAGAGGAAAATAATCATTTGTTAGCTATGATGCAAAGTGACCAATATATAAATTATGACTCTACTGGTCTGGGCACTTATGTCATATTTGATGGAGATCATAAAATCCCAAATGTTTTAAGGGAAGAAATGCCAAAAGATACCTCTTCTACCAATCCTCAAGTCTCTCAACATGAATTCCAAATTCTAAGTTGGAAGTCACAAGCTTATACCTTAATCTCTAATGAGGAAGAGATAATTTCTAACTTTCTTCTCACTTTGAAAGATGATATGAAGGAGCATGGACACTTCCTTGATCATGATTTGAACAACTTGTTTGAAGTCATTAGGGCAAGTTATACTATTCTTCAAAGAGGTTGTGAGCTAGTTGCAGATGGACAAGATAGCACTAAGACTCAAATAAATATGCAAAATTGCTGCAAGCTTTCAGACTTATCCTTTCAAGAGGTTGGTGAATTTGAAGATGATATTTTTAAAGTCATTAAGGAGGATGATCATGCAATGGAACCTGAGTTTGAGGTAGAAGGAGATAAGCTAATAAATGATGTATATCAAAGGGCTTATGGTGATGAGCAAATAGACTTTGATTTCTTAATGAGACATGCCAATATGAAGAACTAGCATTCGAAAAGCTTTCAAGAACAAGAAGAGTATGTATATGTTGGAAGCATGTTTGACTTTGATCCACTCGGATGCAAGCCAATCAAGGTGGCATGCAAAAAGAGCAATTCACTAGAGCTTCATCCCATTTAACCACTTGTCTGGCACCATAAGTCTTCTCTCCATGAAGGAGACTTCAAAAATTTTGCTTTTGATCCAAGAGGGAGGCAAAGATACCTGGTTAATGTATTATAGTTAAATAGTTTCCTTTTCCTTGTTACTTTGTTTTCCCATTTTTCTTTCCCACTCTTTCTTTTAATAAGTGTTCTTTGATCATGTGGCTGTGGCTTAGAGTCTTTTTCAAAATTTTCAAAACTCTCAACACATTAAATCTCTCTCAAATCTCTAACATTCCCCAAAGTACCTTACACAACCATTTCATGACGTGTTTGACTCACTATCCC
Source organism: Torreya grandis (assembly GCA_037957365.1). Lineage (NCBI taxonomy): Eukaryota > Viridiplantae > Streptophyta > Pinopsida > Cupressales > Taxaceae > Torreya > Torreya grandis. Next base: position 270,148 of record JARHVA010003115.1, on the reverse strand, counting down.
AAGCAGATTCAATAAGATTTGTTAATGGTTATCCAGTTTTAATGTTATTTTTGAGACTTGATGGGTCATTAAATACCCCATAACATGAGTTAAAGCTTACAAGTGTCTCAAACATTCTTGCATCTACTATAAATTCCCTATTACCTGCATTTTTAGTTCATAGCAAACTTGCTTAGTGAAAGTGCCTTCCCTATTGCAAAGCTCCATACCTGTTACCATAGTTCACTATTTCCAAGTATAGATATAGATATGGAGGGAGCAAAGTATTCACAATAAGGGTTTGGGATTTACGAATCCCTTGATAAGTTTCTCACAAGCAAATCATATGCTTTGGCCCCTGGACAACCCTTAAAGACCTATCCATAGACTAGAGTCCTTGAAGTTGGTTATCCAAATGACCTAGCAAAGGTGAAAGATTTTGTAGATAGAATCATGGAACTAATCCTTCATAAGCATAGAAAATCTCTAAGAGAAGGAGCACATCAAAGATGTCTTTAGAGGGCCAAGGTTGGACAATATGACACATTCACAATGAGGATATGGACTTCCCAACTGACACAATTCGTTGTCCTAGGTGTGCATCCATGCCCTGACTTGGTTGAAATATGCACTAAATTGTTTCATGCACCCTTTAATACCATACAATAGGGTCCATTCATTGTGCAAATTACACTAAAGGCTATCAGAGACATGTTGGCCCTATATCATGACAAGATATCCATGTTTCCCACCATTGCCAAAATGTAGAAAATGTGGGCAAACATCAATAATCAATTAAGGTTTCTGAAATCAAAATTGCAATTAGGGGATGATGATATCACTATGCCAGTATTGCTAGTAGCAAGAGCACAATTTTCACAAATCAGTCAAGAGGCACTTTCTATGATGGCATTCATTTTTAGAATGAAAGATGATATAACTATTTATGAAGAGTAAATGGCCATTCTATTTAGATTGAAAACTATTGACAAGTCTTAGGAATATCAATTGGATTTCTCTAAGCAAATTTCATATTCAATGGTTGAACAACTCACCTAGTTCAAATCTAAAGGGATTTTCAGGTATTCTTCTTATCTATTTCACCTTATGTTGTATCAAAACTCTAGCATCTTTTCCCAACACATGCATCTAAATATGTATAACCCAAGCTTTGGTCCACATAGGACCATTCTTGTGTCTGTATGGACACATATCTTATCCAAAACCAATGACCCATATGAATTTTGGGAATTTTTTGTTGCCCCTGCTTTTTGTCATCTAAGCCCAGAGCCAGTTGTAAATAGATTGACTCCAAGTGTCTCAGGCCTTATGATTAATTGCACTATTCCTTTTGATTACTATTTTGGATCCCATCATACTATTATTAGAGTCCATGGTTTTAGTGGAGAACCAGTGTTGCTACCTAAGATTTGACCCTTAGGTTATCATTCTATGGTGGATAATGAATATGGCACTAGGAAGAAAAAGAAGAAAATGTATGATGTTCCATGGGTAACAAACAACATGGCCCTAGAGGTCAGAGATGTTGAACTCATGTTGCTGAGAAAGCTAGCCTTCCTGGGTTTATTTCTAATTAAAGATAAATGGGGATATGACCCAAATATTTTCATAACTTCATGGGTCAAGAATAATAAGGTTGTTGCCAAAATTATGCATGAGGGCCATTCTTTTTGGGAAAACAAAAAAAATCCTAGGGAAGATATTCCTGATTTTTATGTAGAATTGATGGATTTTCCCCTTTAAGAGGATAGACCATGGGAAACTTTTTATGTTAAGAAAAATAATTTTGATCCTAAAATTAGAATGACTTCTGGTTTAAGAAGAGCATTAAAGAACAAAGATTGGAACACTGAGAAAATAGAAGCCTATTGGAAATATAGGAAAGAGATTTGTGAGACAACTCACTCTTTTGGAAATGTGAATTTAGATGAGAAATGGGAGGAACTCTGGGATGAATGTCATATGTCTCTTATCTCTAGCCCTGATACAAGCAATTTGCAGACACATGGTGGAGACTCAGAAGTTAGAGCAGAATCTAGTCAAACATTAGAGACCCCAGGGCAAACCTCAGATACAATCATTGTAACTATTTGGCCCTAATCTCTTAGTGCCATTAAAAAACAAAAGAGTGTGGTGTCCTCACCACCAAAAGCTTCTCCATCGGTGTCATCCTTTGGGGTTCCCAGTTCTGTACATTCACAACTAGCAGTAGTGATAAATGTTGAAGAGAAGGAAACACAACCAGAAGAAGAAATGCCAAGGAAATGTAAGAGTCTGAGGTTTTAGCTTGATTTAGAGGAGGGGGTAAAACCCTCACAACACCAACCATAGAGTACTTCAGCTACTCCTCAGGTAAGTGTTTTTTCTCCTCCTCAATCTCTCTCTTCTTCTCAGGGGGTGATGATTCCATCTGGCCAAATAGTATTCCCTGCCACCTCTGTTGTGCCCATTTCTCATTTTTCCTCATATATCCATACTCAAGCCACATCATTGCCTCATTTTCCCCCTCTATCCCAAAGAAAGTACCTCCTCAGATTTCCCCTAGCCAATATTTGGCTATTCCATTTGGCTTGCCATAGGGTTATCCTTTTGTGGGAGGGCACATTACCTCTCTTTCTACTTTCTAAACTCAAGAAAATGCTACTAAAAGGGCTAAGGAAGCCTGAATGGAGAAAAAGATAATCAAATATAATAAATCCCTGGCTACACCACATATGAGGTCAAAATTTGGCCCAATATAGCAACAACTAACGGTGACCCATTTGTCACCTAATGTAGTCCAACCAAATGAGTAGATGTAGCCCAAAGATTATACAATGAATGCAGTAGTTATAGACATGTCCCTTTTTAGACCATAAGATAGGGTTGAGATGCTAAATGAATCCACTTCTATAGTAGCTAATGATTATTTTAAAATATCAAAGAAGCTACAAAAGATGGAGGCTGATCTAGCCCAAGAGAAGGCAAACTATAACAATTTGACTATAGAAAACGATACCAAGAATAATGAAATAGAGAGTCTCAACAAATAATTGCAAGATATTATTTCTTTTCAGATTCACCAAGATATTTAGGCCCAAAATGATTCTTTGAAAGTAGGGTTAATGTAGGTGAAAGATGCAGTGATAGCCTTAAGGCAGGAAAAGGAAACATTATAGGAAAAATGTGAGGAAAGTCTGCTACAAGTCACTCAACTTCAACAGAAGCTACTGAATGAGAAAAATAATACCATTGCTATATAGACCCAACTTCAAGTTGAGCGATAAATGATAGAATAATTGACACTTGAATTGGCTAATAGGCCAAAGAATGTAGGAGTTTTGAATCTGGTTAAGGAGCTTTATGTATCAATATGGAAAAGAATCTCTGAGGAGATTACTCAACTCAAACCCTCTCTAACCTTTCTACTAAATGCACAAAAACTATGTGAAAGGGTGGAGACTTTAGTTGAAGCCACTCTATCCACTATCTCTTTGAGAGTGTTTGACTCCTAAATGCTACTACAAAAGCTATGTGATGTAATTAATGGAACGTTATCAGTAGCAGGGATTAGTGACAGAATGATCACTGCTAAAAGAGTAAATGAAGTTCTTAGTTGTAACTCTATAGAAATTAAATGTAAATAGCTTCTAGATGTGGTGAAAGAGGGAATCAAAGACATGAAACAACACATTGAAGATCTGGTGCAATTCGGACTTCCCTCCCCTTTTCCTAATAGCAACACAGTATTGATGGTTGATGAGATTAAACCTTTGTTGTTAGCCAAGAAAAGTGATCAGTCAGTCTTCCAGGGTTTAATAGATAATTCAATAGTGCCTGAAGTGGAAGTTGTCTTGATGCCCATGTCCCAGCTTGAATTTCAATTGAAGGCTGTAGTTCATATTTTATAGAAATTTTCACACAAAGATACCATCAATCTTGATTTAGCCTTTCATGAATTGAAAAATAAGCAGGGATTATCTGATGATGAGTGGTCTATTTATTAGATAGCCTTACTGAAGTTGTGATTTTGTCACACTTTTTATACATTCTTTGGATTCTTTTTGAGCAGGCTCAAAAGTCCTCAAGGTTGCCAAGAACTGTAGAGTAAAAAACTCTATATTTTTCATTTTTTGAGTTTTAGTTGTGCACTCCTAGTTTTTTCCCTGTGCATTTTAGTTTGAGGCAGTAAAGTTTTTTGACACAGAGTGTGGGTGCGAGTTTCTTTTTGCCTAAATTTTGTCTAAGTATTAAAGTCACACGAAATCTGCCAAGTGTCATCGGTTGAGAACCATTTTATAATTTCTATAAGTTGCTCAGAATGTGCCATGTGTCCCGTGGTAACTCAGAAGAGCATGACAAGTGTTGAAATCCATGTTTCAAATTTATTTTGAGTTTCTAGTAGATTCTTTCAATAAGTTTCTCTTAAGGTCAAGCAAAAGGCACCAAGTGGCAACTACAAAAGGTTTCAAAATGTTTTTATAAAAGCAACGGAAGATGCCATGTATCCATAGCTAAAGAAAGTAGAAGTCACCATGTGTCAACATCTAAAATATCTTCATTTTGTTTCATTATTAAGTAAATACTATGGTGGGCCCTAGGTTTTATTTCTAAAGCCAGCAGAAGTCACCAAGTGTCACCATCCATATGAATCTAAAATGAGTCCTGAATGTTTCTATAATGTAGCTAAAGCTCAATGGAAGCCACCATGTGTCCCTCATTAAAGATACGTGGAAAGTGACACCTATCCCTATTCCCCTTTTGAAGCTGCTCAGGTGAGAAGTGTTGTGAGTCCCATTTTTTGTAAGTTGTTAAAGTTTTAAAGTAGCGGACTGTGACAAATGACAAAAATGGAGCACTCCTGAGCAGAGACATATAAAGAGTATAAATTACACAAAAAGGGCTGTGTGTTTTTTGTATGTGCCATGGAAGATACCAAGTGTCATTTTATGGTGTCACCTAAATAATAAGATGGTTTTCAAGTGAAAAAGTGGATACTACCAAGTTTCCTCACTCATTTCACAATGGGAAGCATCCTGTGTATCTATTTCAGCCAATGAACTTGCAAGGAGATGGAACGTTTCAGATCCAAGAAATATCTTTTGTTAGACACTTCTAGTTCAATTAGAGTTCAGTTAGACCATTAGATTAGGAACGTGTGGGCAATCTAGAGCTAGCCTGATGCTATAAATATGGGTGTAGATATCACCAGAAGGAGGAGGAGATAGAGAGAATTTTTTACAAGAGATTATTATCAAGAAGTTTTAGACTTTATTGTTGTGGCTAGTAATATCATTTGCCTTTGTTCTATTTTCTTGATTTAGAAAGTTTGTATAACTATGCATGTATCTGTGCCTTTTATGAGACTAAAAAATTAATAAGAAGACTAAGTTTTGTGCCTTTGTTTATATTTTTTGTGTTACTACAAAAAATAGTCTAAGTTGTGAGCCTTTGATTCTATTGTTTTTTATCTTTTACATTGATCATGCCTAGTTTGCTCTTTAATGTCATTGAATCCTAAACATAGATTCATTGTGCTTAGTATTAAGGATCTAATTAAACTTAGGTGCATCACCATAGATAGATTTTATTTTGTTGCATAGGTGTTTCTGTTCAATTTCTATCCCTTTTCTCACAATACTTTTTGAGATAAAGAAGAGCCAGCTTCTTTAAAATCTAGAGGTCATTTCAAGTCGCAAGTCCCACATTCCTAAAATTTCCCATTATTGGTGTTGGAAACAGTTCAATTCTAAGCATCAACAGAACTCAAGGTCAAAATTTGCTAAAATCATGAGCCACTTAGACATACATTGGTTTTGTTATGGCTTAGAGTGTATATACTTGAGTGGGTCAATATTTTTTATGACATAGGTTTTATGTTTAAAAATGCAGTGGCAAAGTTTGGTGGGCATGAAGACTAAAGTTAAGCAGAGTTTCTTAGTGTGGGTATACAAGTCTCATACTATACAAGCATGTGGCTAATGTAGTAGATGGATTTTTCTCTATGTTATTCATCCTAATGAGCAAGCATTACCCCTAGGGAGTGGTTGGTGGTAGAGATATAAAGCTAAAAATGTTGGTCATCCTTAGGAGGGTTGAGGATAGGTGGAGATAAAAGGTACTTTTTGAGTGAATCAAAGGGTTTTTGATAGTCTCTATTCCACTTAAAAGATCCATCTTTCTTCAGAAGGTGGTGGAAGGGTTGGCATCAATCTAAAAGATAGGATTTAAAGTGATGAATGAATTAAAGCTTCCCTTGTACACTATAGAGTTGTTTAAGGTTGACTGGGGGAAGCATATCAAGGATGGATTTGATCTTGGTAGGATTGACTTTGATTCCCTTAAGGGAGATAATAAATCCAAGAAGTTTTCATGATAAGACCCCAAAAATTCACTTCTTAGAGTTGAGGTAGACATGGTAATGGATAAGCTACTTAAAGATGATCTTGAGAATGATTAAATGGTCCTTTTAGAGTTTTGATTTTTTGAAAAGGTCATCCACATAGTCCTTTATAATATTTTGGATAACATCATGAAAGATATAGGTCATGGCATGTTCATAGGTTGTACCAACATTCTTTAATTTGAAAATCATGACTTTATAATACAAGGTCCCCCATGGGGTGGTAAAGGTGATCTTGTGTTGATCTTTAAGAGAAATTAGGATCTGATTATAACCCAAGAAACCATCCATGAGAGATAACATCTCATGGCTAACTGTAACATTAAATAGTTGGTCAATTCTTGGTAGAGTAAAGTCATCTTTAGGACAAGCAAGGTTGAGGTCATGAAAGTCCACAAAATGTGTAGTCTCCTTATGCATTTGGTGATAAGCCCAACATTCAAGACCCATTAGGGATGGTCAATGGGTTGAATGAAGTTGATGGATATGAAACATTGAAGCTCTTCTTTAATGAAAAGAGATATGTGAGGGTGCATGCATCAAATTTTTTTCTTTATAGGATTTGTATCATGGTAGGTGACTATGTTATTGGTGGCAATAATGGGTTCAATCCTAGGCATGTCTCTATAAAACCAAGTGAATGTTATGCTATGAACATGGAGGAAGGAGGGGAAATATTGAAGTTCCTTAACATTCAAACTCTAACTCTAAATGATAGAAATAATTTGAGGCACCAAGGTAGGTGAAAATGGAATCATCATCTTGGCATTAAATAGTGTTAATGGTAGGAGATTCATCTCCTATTACCTCAAGATGGATCAAAGGGATGGTTACAATTTCCCCTTGCTTTTGATAAGTCAGGGGTCCAAGGTAAATCATGTTGATGAAAAAAATTTGGGTGGGATGATGTCATCATCCTCACATGTAGTTATAGGAGAGGTCGGTGAGGAAGGGGTGTCTTCCTTGATAATGGTGATGATAGGTGGTTTGGTTTGCTCTTTAGTGGCTAGAATGAAATCAAGGCCATGTTTATCATGAGGCTTTCTAGTCTCAATGGAAATTAACTCATGTGGACCATAATCATATTTCCTAAGACCAAATACTTTCCAAGCACACCTATGAAGGTATGTTTTGGCAAAGCTCAACTTGTCTAGATAGGAGAAGCTAAAGTTGAGTGGTCAAGGAAAAGAGGAGGTGGTGGAAGTGCCAAGTGGTTTTCCAATTCCCCAATAAATTAAATGGGATAGCTAATGGGGAGGTCTAAAGGGAATAATGATTCCAAATTAGGGTCATACTCAATTTGGTGATTAATTTTCCCATACTCTTAAGGAGTAGGGAAAGTGTCAAGGGTAAGGAGGTGATATTACCCTAGTGAAAGGTGGTGGAATGTGGATTCCAAGGGGTCTGAGGTAGGGATCTTATCAGAGGGGATAGATGATCTAGTCAATGCCTTATTGGTAGAAGGAGGTAGGGATTCTTATTTTGTGGTGGAGGTCATGCCCTTGGTTAAGGAGGGTGTGTTACATGGGGGTAAGAGGACATTGTTGGGTTGGTAGGTAATTTTACATGTTGAGAAAGTACTTGGGTCAACTTGAATGGTGATGACCTATCCTTCATGCTCAAAATTAATGCAACAATGAAGGGTAGAAGGGATGCAACCCATGGAGTGGATCCAAGGTTGTCCTAGAAATAAATTGTATTAGAAATCACCTTCCACTACATAGAAGAGTTAGGGGTACATACGAGGTCCTACATAGATATGAAGGACAACCCTTCCTAGGGTAGTGGTCATGGTGTTGTTAAAGGATCAAAATATGGCCAAGGTTTTAGACATGACATTATTCAAAAGGTTAAGTTGGTTATAGGCATGGGAGGAGATGATATTAATATTATATCCCTAATCAGTCATGACCCATTTGATATAGGTTTGGTTGATGTAAGAATTAATAAAGAGAGGGGGATCTAAGTCATCTAGGTGGATAGAAGTCATTTTTGAATCCTTGAAGGTAAAAAGGTTAAAAATTTAAAGAGCATCAATAAAGGCTTATATAGGTTGAGGGTCTTTAGGTTGGACCTCTACTGATTGTAATGATTCTATCATTATTTTATGATTATGGGGTGATTTAGTAATCAAATCATATAAGGTCATCTTTGTTGGGGTCTGGTGAAGTTGTTTGAGCACAACTCTCCTAATGGATTTAGAGGGGTTAGATTGAGAAGCACCTAATATTGATACCTTGGGTTTAGTTGAAGGTGAAGGTGTTTGATTTTGGTTTTCTAGGGAGGTGATAGATGGGTAAGTGTCCACTTCCCCTTATCCCTCTATTATGCTATCATGACCATGTAGATGGTATGTATAGAGGGAAAATTTGGGGTAGGAAAGTTGTTAAGTTCTTTATCACTTTGAGGTGAGTGTGGAGGGATAGGTAGGTTTTGGCTAGTGGTTTTTGGTTGATGGGTTGGTAATGGACCCATGGGAGGTTCATCTATTAAGATATCATCCACATCATAGAGCTGATGGATAATGGTTTGGAGAACTTTGGAGTTCTCTATGTCATGGCCTGGTGTCCTATGATAGGAACACAATTGGAAGTCATTATACTAGATGATTTTTGAACTAAGAGGGTTCAATGACCTGATAGGGGGTAAGGTCAAGCAAGAATCTTACAATAACCTTTGAAAAATGTTAGATTAGGATTCAGTTAAAGGTGCAGAGGGTTTAGGGGTTTTGGTCTTGGTTGTTAAGGTGGAAGTCTTTTTAGGAGTGGTTTTGGTGATAGGTAAGGTAGGGAATTTAGTTGGTGGTTTTAACTTTGGTAAGGTAGAGGTTGATAAATTGGATGTAAGAGGTTTTAGGATAGGTAGCTTGGTCATTGATGGTTCGATAAAAATAGGTGTGTCTGAAAGCAAGTGTATTGGTGTAGCTAATAGCAGTAGTTGGGTCTTAATTGGGACAAATGGCTTCCTATTCAGAGTGGAGGGCTGAGACCCTAAGATAGAGGGAAAGGTAGAAGGAGGTAGGAGTTTAGGAGTCTATATTTTTGGTGTTTTTACTCCCTTGGTTGATTTGGGTTGGAGTTTGGTTATTGGGTTTGGTTTCAAAGATGGGTGATTAAGACTCTATGTAGGGAAGGTGCCAAGGTTCTTGGTTGGTTTGGTTGGTTTGGTTTGAGAAGGTGATTTTTTTTATTGAAGTTTAGGTGCCTTAGATGGTTGAGGAATTATTGGGTTGGTAAAGGCTTTCATCAGTTTGGTTGGTAAGATAGGGGTTTGGATAATAGGAGTGATGGGTTGGTCTGCTAAAGGTATGGTTGGAGGTTTTTTCTTGGTAATATAAGGTAGATAATTTCTAACAAAATGTGGCTTGATCCATGTTAGGGTTGGAGATAAATACCAATTTCTACACTAACCTAGAGAATGGTTTGTAGGCTAGTTTTTTTCCCTAGATAGTGGACCTGAAAGATAAGCACATAGGTTAAGATAGAGGGATGGTAACCTCATACTTTTACTCAATAAAAAGATGTGATGTTTGAATGGGTGACTTATCTATGGGAGATATATAAATGAGGTCTTCCTCTTTGGGAATGATCTATGAAGGGGCAGTATGTTTCTTGATGATTAAGGGAGAAGGTAAAATGGTTACTTGTTCTGGTGTATAAGTAAAAGGAGGGGTTGATGTCTCCACTACCTCAATAAGTGGAGGAGGAAGAAGGGGTGCCTCCTTGGTTTGGGTCTCCAAAAGAGGAGGATTAATTCCACTACCTCAATAAGTGGAGAAGGTGAGGAAGAGATAGGTTGGGTGGTAAATTCTTCAACAACAAGCATGCCAATAATTATGTTAATAGTATGGGCATCATGATAGAACTCAACCATGTTACTCTAATTCTTGGTGGGTGTATGATTAGGGAAAGTTTGCCTAAATATGTCAAGGATTGGTTTTGAGGTGAATTAGGGTTATCCAACACAAGCTCGCCCTTGTTAATGAGAGATTGGATAATGCTCTTAAAAGTGTTACACTTGCTAATGTCATGCCCTAATACCTAATGGAAAGTACATAGATAATTCTCATTATAACAACTAGGTGTAGGATGAGAAGAATCAAATAACTGAGATGGTTTGATAAGAGGAAGCTATATGATATTATCTTTCAATAGCTTCTCCAAGATCAAAGCATAGGATTTTCTAAGTGGAGTAAATTGCTTTTGGGTGTTCTAGTTTTGGTTCTTCATGTTTTTCTTTAAGGAACCAGAGGAATTTGGTTGGTTAAAAGATGATGGAGAATTAGCTTTAAGGACAATTGGATTTTTAGTTCCCTTTCTCTTAGTCTCAATGTTGGTTTGGTTGTTTGATTTAGAGGAGGAAGCCTCATTGGTTTTGTAGGTGGAGTTCTTATTTTTTATTTTTATCTTTCCTTCATTGATGGATCTATTATCTAATTTATGCACCATGGTGAAAGATTTTTCAAAAAATTTGAAGATTTAAACATGTAATGTGGAAGAGATGTTCTTGACACATGCCTGAGCAAAGAGTTTGATCAATTCAAGTTGGTATAAGGAGAAGGAAAGTTGATTGATTAAGCTCCTCCAATGGGCTACAAAATTAGTAATAGATTCATCATCAAATTGTTAAATGGAGTAGAGGTCAGTGATGGAAACCTTTTTGGAGATATTTATCAAAATGTGATCTAAAAACTTTTGAGCTAGTTGGGTGAAGGAGAAGAGGGAATTCTTGGTTAAGGCACTATACCAATCCAATGTCAATCTTGAAAATGACATAGGAAAAGTGAAGAAGAGGGCATCGTCATAGGAAATCAAGTAACATGAGTGTCTAAATGCCCTAAGGTGTTGTTAGGGATCCTCCTTACTCTAAACTTTAATAACTTGGGAAGCTCCCACTGAGGAGGATAGGGTTAGATAGGGATAGATGGGTGAATGGGTTTAATACAAATCTAATCATATGATAAGACATTGTGATCTCTAGAAATGGATGACTCTAAGGTAGTCATCTTATCCATGATCATATTCATCAGGTCTATTTGGGGTTGTGCACCTAGAAGGTTGTAAGCTGCATATTGTTATGGTGGTTGGGTGACATACTGATAATGGGTAGGAGGTTGGGAGGTGACCATATATTGATATGTGGAGGTCAGTGGTTGGGTGGAATATATGTAAGGGTAGGTGGATGTGGGTGGTTGGGTACTACGTAGAAGTATATTCCCTTTTAGGTTAAGGATGTAACCTATGTTTGATGCAATGGGTACCTATTGGGTAAGAGTGATGGTTAATTTGGTGATGAAATGAAGGGTAGTGACCTTTGTGGTAATTGGTGGTAAGGTAGAAGGTAAAGGTAGTACAAGATTTAAAAGTGAGGAATTAGTTGAAGGGAGGTTGGAAATACTATTGGCAAGTACTCCCATGGTGATGGGATTATAGGTGGCTAGTGGTTGGGTTGCCCTAAAGGTATAGGAGTTGTTAGTAGGGTTGTAAGGTATAAGAGTGTTCATAGGTTGGGTAGGTTGGTTTTCTACAATAGTATCAAAAGGGTTAATGGTAGATTAGGAGGCTTGGGTAGCTAATGGTTAGGTGGTAACCATGGTAATAGAGGTGTTTCCCATGAGGTGGGAAGGCATGCCATAAGGTAGGTCCATAGGTGGAACCAAATCAGGGGTGCAATGAGACATAGTGTTAAGGTATTATTGGAGGGCCACAATATTTGTGTCTAGGAAGGTGTAAAAGTCCACATCTCTTTGGGGAAATTACCAAGGGAAGGGAGGAGTTCTCAAAGGGTGAAGAGAGTATGTTAGTTCAAATATGTAGTCCATAGGTGAGAAGGTGGAAGAGGTCAATTGGTTTGGTGATGGGTTTTGTTATGCTAGATTATTTCACTATTAGTGATTAAGAACCATCCAAGGTAAGGGGGAGAGGATACACAAACAATCTCACCACTCAAACAAAGAGAAGACAAGAAATTATCAAAGAAAAAAAATCACACTCTAAAAGTATGTTAAGTCATAAAGGTTCCTTTTAGTCTCTCTTTTGGATTATGCCTTAATCTTTCAACAAATTGTGTGACTAAAATTTGGCTTGTAGGATAGGCACTAGAGAGGAAATCTATGGATGGTTTCAGGTTGTTTAGGCACTCAGAAGAAATTTGTATTAGTAATAAATACATGGCTTAGTATTAGGGCCTACCCCCTCATTTCACACACTATAATGATAAGGGTGTTAGTGCTTATCTGATATATACTAATTTCTAAAGTTTATACTCAACTAGATATTTGAGTTGGTTCTCCCTTTGGTAATGACTTCCAAGTAAGATTGTTGAGAAAGGGTAAGGTTACCACTAGGTGATGAAATCCTATTCGGGCCTTCTCAATTTTGTTTGATGTTTAATAGATGAAATTGGTTTCATTTAGTGTGTGCAACAAGAGTGATGTTATCATAGGATTACATTTCTTTACATTAAACTATGGGAGCTAAAATTGCAAGCAATTAATGTATGCACTTAATTTTAAACCCAAAAGATATTTTAGTTTCATTAATGAACATAAATAGAGAGAAGAGAATAAAAAAGCAAAGAAAATAACCCCAAAGTAAAGACTCAAGGTCCACCTAGAGTACCAAAATGTTTCAGTGAATTTTAGCCTACATTTGAAAAGGAAGAAGAAGAAACTAAATATGGGTAAGGTTGAAAAATCTATTTGGTTGTGCACACATTGAATCAAATGATTTTGAAGAACTCCTCTTTAGCTTGGGAAGATGACCTAAAAATAATAAATCAATAAAGAAAATGGTTGGTTAGATATATAGTTGAGTGGATTACCTAACTCTAGCTAGATCCCAGAAGTAAGAGCTTCCTTGGGGGCTATCAATCCACACATTTTAAACAATCAAGTTTATAAATAAAATAAAAAGTACTTGCATCAATAATCAAAAGGTACTAAAATTGAACACAATAAATGCTTACTAAATAAATAGACTAGAAATAACTAATATAGTTATAATTAAGTCAATACCAATGATAAATAGCTTGGGTCTATTTCAAAAAATCAAGCAGGGATTTGTGAAAAGGTAGGGACATAGAAAACTAGATTTGGCTGAAGGTAAAAGGGTGAAAATAACTTACTATTATTTTCTATTGTAGTGACCATAAATGGTGTATGTGATCATTAGAAGTTAAGGTGACCATCGATGGTCAAGTTGACCATCGACAGTTGGACAAACCATCGGTAGTTGAGATAACCATTGACTATTACTATAGGTAGATCTAGGTTGGTAAATAGTCAGATTAATGGGATCACAAAGTTGGATTTTGAGAGCTGGGTTCGTGATAGGTTGAGTGAAAAATGAAAATAAAGTAAATAAATATCAAAAAATAAATATTTATCTTGTAGAAGGCTAATCAAGTGATTGATTGAGGCAGTTAGCTCATTGATAGAGCCTAACATGATTCTGGTAGAGTAATGGTACTTGATGCTTTGGTGGAGTAGTGGTAGTAAGTTGGCTCACTGATGTGATCATTGGATCCCTAGATTTTTGATGGTGATTTACCTAAAAAACAAAGGATTTATGGATGTATAAGATCTTTATAGCAATTGTAGATGATTTTCACCTCCCTACTCGTCTCTTCTTATAGGCAAGGTAAGAGAGTTGTAACAAGATGTTAACTAGACATTTTAATTTTAACTCATGCATGTAATGACTTACACATGGATTTAGATGAGATATTTTTAAAAATTTAAGGTGAGTAGATTTCATGTTAGTGGTTAAGGAGGTGTACCCTAATTATCGATGGTCAAGGTGATCATCAATAATTGTCCTGACCATTGATGGTTGAGGGTGAAGGAAAAAAGTAGGTAAAAGGGTAGGCTAAATCATTTGGTCAAACTAATTATGGGTTATGCTTAGTTGGGGGTTAAAGGGTTAAGTTGGTCCTAAAGGGGTCTTAAGGTTGTCCAGGGGAATTTTGACATTTAGAATTATAGTGTATGAATTTTTGGTGTCTACATGCACAACCACAAGAATAAATATTAAACAAATGAGAAGTCACCATGTGGCCCAACTAATAGGCCCATATCACATATAATGATGAGAGATCTAAATTAGATGACATGAGAAATGATGTGGAATTCATAGAGAATGAGCTTGTGTCATGTGTTTACCCTAAAAAGTGACACATCATTAGTGCATCAGCTTAAATTTGAGGACCTGTTTGGATTTCAAAACCATTAAAGGCATGAATATTGTGGGTAAAATGGGTAGTTACCATTTTCAAACTCCCAACATGGACAAGGTGTCAATAATCCTAAAAATAGTTAGATTAAAGTGTGGATTTATAACTCCTTAATAAATAAATGAGGGTAGTTTTAATAGATCAATAATGAGTCATCAAAGATAATGGAGCACTCCTACACCAATTTTCAAGATAATATCATCAAACAAGTCCAACTCATGTCAGAAAGGAATATATAACTATTTTCTTGTATTTAATTGATATTGTAACTAATCTCATGATTAGATGAGAGTCATCATAGGATTCCTACACATCATCCTTCTCTCTCTCCTCTTTATTCTCCTATATGTACTCTTTCAAGTGAAGTTGAAATGATCCTTTAGAGGTTTATGGCATATCCCTACCAAAATTGATATTTATTTTTTCTTTTAAAGTGAATAAAATCTAATTTATGCCTTCTCCATCTTACATCTACTGTTCTTATGATGAAATGTTGATGAATGGTAATGATAGTGTTTAACTTCCTTGCATTTTCCCTCTTCATTATTTCCTCTTTTTGAGTAATTCATCTTATTTGAGGTCATATGGTGTGTGTCAAGTAGTTTTACAAAGGTTAATCATGTAAATATTCACTAGTGTCTTATTTTAGACTTTTTGGTTATCCCTCTTGATTTATGAATTAGTTATAACCTCCATATTGAAATACTTATGTTGGGAGGATTTTTTGGAGTTGTGAAATAAGATTTTAGTCTTTTTTAATACATAGTATAAATCATAAACAAGTAAAGGAGAACTATAATTGGTGAATCACCCATTTTTCCATCACATTTAGATTTCTCTCCTTTTTTATTTCAATTTTATTAGGTGTAGTGTTATTTTTAGGTGTAACATCAAGGAAGTCATCCCTCTCTAGAGGTTCTCTTTAGTTATAGGGCACCCAAAACCTTAGAGAGTTTCTATTTTTTTAATTGAGTGAGTATACCTAAAACATATCCTCAAAACATGTAACTCAAATTGATAATAGTTTTTGGCATGCTCAGTGGGACCAAATTTCAAGAAAATTTCCCAAGATTGATGATGATCTTGGCATATTTGTAGTTGTCTTACCATTCTACATTTAGAATTTGGCAACTCTAGTAAGCTTTCAAGTAGCCTGGTTGTAATATTAGTGTCCATTTTTCATGCCAAAGGTAGCTACAATATCCTCTTCTAGTGCTATTCCTTTTGAATTTTTATAATTACTTTATCATTTAGCTAAGAAAGATATATTTGATAGTACACACCCTTATCCAAAAAAGTTTTTTGTTTTAAGCTTATCTATAAAAAAGTTTTATCTACCTCCAATTTTCAAAATGAAAGTGCTTAGAAATTAGGTTTTTGTTCTTTTCAATTGTGTCATCCCCCTTAACTTATTTTAGTATGATGATGTCCCTATTGTTTCCCTTAAAATCATCCCACTTTTCACTAGAGAGAGTACCACCAGTCCTACTGAACACATAAAAGACATTACTAATATTTGTTTTGTGCATAATATTATACAAGATAATGTGGTAATCAAATTTATAGCCATTTCATTCAATGGAAAGGATCTTCAATGGTATAAATACTTGATTCCTAATTATATTACTACTTGGGATGAATTGGAATAATAATTGTGCAAGTATTTTGAAGATAGGAGTGATCATTTATCCTCAGTGGAGAAATTGACTACTATAAAGAGGGATCCCCAAGAGTTCATGGTTTTTTTCAACTATATATTTCAAAATACTTGGGATAGGATCAAAACCATATTCAAGACCACTATTAACTATGATTTATTATACTACTTGAAGGACTTAAACAGTGATGTAGTAGTAACGATTTAATCAATGGGGGAAATACATTACCTGATGCATATGAGGTGGAAATAAGGGATGAGAATTTTCTCATCCAAGATATTAATATTACTCCATGGCCTCTTATGCCTTTATTTATATAATTATAGCCCCCTACTCCTACACCTCTTGCATTACCCACATTAGCTTCCATTCCTTTACCAAACAATCAAGAAAAAGTTGGCTCTACCCCTCCTAATGACTTACATGAAGTCAAGAGTCTTCTAAAAATATTTGGAAATGAGATTATTAGTATGAAGAGCTAGCGAGATCAAAAATATAGGCCTTACCAACCCTAAAACCAATTTAATCAGGCCAATAGAACTCCTTTCTAAAGTAACTTACAAGATCAAGGGTCAATCACCCATTTTAAGCCTTATAATAACTATAATCCAAATATTTTTAGTTATTTAAATGCTAATGTTCTTTCTCAAAATAATCTAGTCTAATATCAGTTATGGTGCCTTCCTTATGATCAGGGCAAAAAATGCATTATGTGCTCTAATGACATGTCCATTCAAGCTCTAATGGTGGAAGGTGTTAAATATTCTCAATATCCAAAATTTGAAGTTCCAATACAAAATAATACTAATCAATGGTAAAGACAACTTGATTCCACACTTGTTAATTAGAAATAAGGAGATTATTGTGTAATGAATCAGTTTGGAGGCACAAGTAATGTTGATACTCATGTAATATCCAACATAAGGTCTAATAAGAGAGAAATAAAGGGTAATAAAGAGATAATTCAAGGACCTATCCCATATTATCAAGTGCCTCAAGGGATAAATATACCTAATACAACTGCTAAAGTTTAATAAATAAATATAAATTAAAATGTGAAGGGTGTTCCTCTACCTAAATATTTATAAGCTCAAGATAGAGTTGATGTTTATAAGGGACAACCAAAGGTTGGTAGTTACTCTATAAACATTTTTTATTAAATAAATAAATCACATGTGAATATATCAATGTGGAAAACATCAGTCATCCCTAGATAAAAGGATCTAATTCAAGAAGAGATATCAAAACTTAACATTGCAACTAGACCAATAGTGAAAGAGAAGGCAATCCTCATGAATGAAGCTCAGCCTAAAGGTGGGAAATAAGTCAAAAGTGATAGTTTCCTCCTTTCTACCTTTATTTCATTATAGGTGAGTCTTTGGTTTATAATTGTATGATTTATAGTGGTGCTAGTACCTTTGTAATACATAAGCAAGTGGATGATAAGTTAGATCTAAAATATAATCCAATCACCAAAGTCATTTTAAAATTAAATGGGATAACCACCAAGACTATAGGAATCATCAAAGGTATGAACCTAAATTTACATTATTTCCCTACCTTTTCAATTCCCTAATATGTTATTTATTAAACCTACCACCCCACTTTGCTCTATGCCTATCTACAAAGTTCATAGCTAAGATTAGGCAATATTTGTTATCAAATTAGTCTTACATGGTGTTTAGGATTAGGTATGGTACCAAATTAAAGATATAATCAAAAATAATTAATAAGATTCATATATAACCTTATGTGCCTAAGGTATCCAATATTAATTGCATTATTCTTGATGAAGGAGATCTCCATGTTGATTAAGAACTAACTCTTTCCATTGAAGGCACACCTGATCTCTTTCTTGATGAGTGGGGAGCTGAGCATCATGAACATGTATCCTTGTAAGTTCATATAAAAATCATGCCTACGAGTATATTGATTTCATGAGAAAGGTTCTTTCATTCTAGATTTGGTGAATCCTAGTGAGCCCATAGATAATATATGGAAACTATTCTTTGATGGATCTAGAAGCAAAATTGGTGCAAGAGGTGGTCAAATGTTTGTGTCTCCCTCTAATGAAAGTTATTATACTACCTTTAGGTTTAAATTAAGTTGTAATTGTAATTTAGTAGATTATGAAACAATTTTACATTGCCTTTAATGGTTTAGGAAAAAAGGAGTGGAGTACTTGTAGATGTTTGTTGATGGTGAGTTGATATTTCATCAAGGGAAGGACCAAAATCTCACAAAAGTTTTAGTCCTACAAGAATAGGGTGTGGAATATTATAGAATATTTTGAGTCTTTCAATATGCAAACCATTCCAAGAGAAGATAATAGTCATGTTGATAGGTTCATTATAGTTGGAGCTCAGTTTGACATTCACAATGATGTCAAGAGTCCAAGATGTTAACCATAAATCAAGGTAGTGGTAAGGACTTCAATCCATAATAATGATGTTAATTGGCAAGTTTTTAATAATGAAAAATAAATAGCATGCTTTCTCCAAGAAGAGGGTGAGTTCTCTTTATGAAATTAGACCAAGTTGTAGTAGTAATATGGTGATCAGATTATACAATTAAGGTCAAACAAACTTATTATAGGTATAAAGACACTTGATAGCATTTTCAATGATGATAATCAAATTAAGAAATAAAATATAATAATATCTACCAAGCAATATAATTATGAAAGGGTTACCATCTTCAAAAACAAATGTATTGCACTTGGAAAGGTATGTAGTAAATAAGATAAAATTTCATTCATTGAGTTATGCAAATATCTTTTTGATGTATTTTATTAGAAGTATAGTGATATCAAGGGTTTTTACCCTAGACTAGCTCAACACACTATAGATCTAGATATAAATGCTAAACTAGTATTTCAAAGGCAAAGACGTATCAACCCAATAATAGAGCCTCTAATGAGAAATGGATTGAATAAGTTAATAGACTCAATCATATTGTTCCCCATCAAACACTCATCTTGGGTTTCCAATTTAGTCCCTTTAAAAAAAAATGGAGAGATAAGATTGTGTGTGGATTTTATGGACTTAAATAGAGTGTCATTGAAGGATCATTATCCTTTGCCTTCCATGGAACATATATTTCAAATGGTAGTAGGTTATGAGTATTTATATCTCCTTGATGGTCATTTAGGGTATAATCATGTTTTAGTACAAGAAGAAGATGAGTATAAGGTAACCTTTACCACAAAGTGGGGCACACATGCATATATGAAGATGATTTTTTAATTATCTAATGCTTGAGATACTTTCCAAATAGCCATGGACATGGAATTTCAAGGTTTGATAAATGAGATAGTGTTTATTTACCTTGATGATATCACTATTTTCTCTAAGGATACAAATGATCATTTGACTCAACTTAGACATATATTTGAAAAGTGTAGGTAGTATGGGATTTCTCTCAAACTTAAAAAGTGTGTATTTAAAATCCATTAAGGCAAACTCTTGGGCCACATTATCTCTAAGAAAAGTCTCTCCATATACCTTAAAAGGGTAAGTTTTATCTTGTCCTTATCATTACCTAAACATAAGAAAGGGATAAAAAGTTACTTTGGAAATATCCACTTCATTAGGAGATTCATACCTAATTTTGCTAATCTTGTCAGACCTCTAACATCCATGTTAAAGAAGAATCAATATTTTAGTTGGACTAGAGAAGGAAGGGATAGTTTTGGTGCCATTAAGCAATCCATAACTCAAGATCCAACACTTTCAAATCCTGGTTTCATATAATACTTCACCTTGTATGATCTATGAAATGATGAAGTGATCTTAGCCATGTTGACACAATCAAATGAGAAAGGTCTTGAACAACCCATTTATTTCTTCAACCAAGGGTTAGAACACTACAAGGTAAGGTAGACTTTTGTATAAAAGTAAGTTCTTGATTCCATAATGAGTATTAAAAAAATTAGACATATTCTCTCTAAAAACAAAGTTCATATGATGGTGTCTCATCCAAGAATCAAAGACTTCCTTTTGAGTAGAGACTTGAATGAGAAAAGAGTTGGTTAGATCACCAAAGTAATGGAATATGACATAGATATCAAGGTTACCAAGTTGGTGAGACGTAAGGGACTATGTGAGCACTCAGCATCAAATTTGAAATATCAAAAATAAGCTATCGTAGCACTCCAAGATGACACTCAAATAATTATACCTCTGCCTACAAGGATTTAGACACAAAACATGATTAGATTTCTATAAATAGGTGAGTGTCCATTAGGACTAGACAAATCTAAAAAGATGCATATTAAATTTTAATCCATCCCATATGTTCTTGTGAATGTAATATGTTTTAGTAAATACCTTAATGGAGTTCTTTTAGGGTGTATAGAAGTTGATGAGATTAAGAGTGTATTGATAGAATTCCATGATGGGCCATCATTTGGTCACTTTGTACTAAGAACTATAGTAGAAAAAGTAATGAGTGTTGGTTATTATAATCCTATATTGTTTAAAGACTCATATGCATGGGTGAGAAGGTGTCATAAGTGTTCTCTCTTAATAGGAAAATAGAATCATGCAGCCCTCCCTCTCCATCACATTTAAGTAGACCAACCTTTCATGAGGGTCAGAGAGAGAAAATCAAAGGAAGAGTAAACAAGTAAGGCTCATAACACATGAAACACATGACAATAAGATCATAATATGAACTAATAATAAAAAATAAAAATACTACACAACAATGCATTTTGACAACTAAAAATATACATGAACCAAAATTAGGTGTCTACATAATTCCCCACTTTGATGTGTGTGTGTGTGTGTGTGTGTGAATATCAAAGTAAAAAAAATAATTGTAATAGTTTTCAATTGAGGATTTTGTGAGAACATGACATTCCAATAAAAATATTATCAAGAGTTTAAATCACTATAATGAATGATAAATATCATCTGCAATCATAACCAACAAATATTCTCACTTCCCTAACTATCAAAGAAACACCAAAAGAACATGACATTTTAATCAGAATACCATTAAGAGTTTTAAATGTACCTAGTGGTATATAAATCAAAGAGTATAATTGTTTGACAAGTTTGTGATTTAAACTATTTTTTATATTTTATATCTTTTTGTATGTATTCATCACCTAAATGGACATCAAGAGTTTGAAGAATGCGAAGAGTCTCTCTTTTGTTTGTAGTGAAATGTTGGAATATGAGGTGATAGAGCCTTTGTAAGCTCTATATATAGTGCTCACGTATATTATATAATAAAAATCAATATAAATATTTGATAATGGGTTTTTTATACACTTGTTCCTTTACGTAATTATGTTGTACTTTCTTGTAAATTGTTAATTATTTAAAGTACTAAATGTTTTGGGTAAATTAAGGTTGTAAATAATGATAATTAATCTACAATCCTTTACCTATTTTAACTTTAATATATTATAATAATTTCCTTGAGTATATTTTATATTATGCTTCACAAAAATAATCCCAACTATCATGTTCTAATGGGTTTTCCATGAACCTCTGCTGACATCATATGTGTAGGAATAGGTGCCTTTATATGATTAACATTGGTAGCAATGGAGACGTGCTTGTTATTTTGACTATGTCCAAGACCAAATGATAATACATAAGTATTAGGTACATTATTCATTAGATTTATAGTACAAGGATCTATAAAAACTTTAAGATTTATAGGATTTACTTGAGGAGGTGTAGGATTAGGTGTAGGCATAAAAGTATTAGGAGAATTATGATCACTAGCCTCACCATCTAATTTATATGTATATCCTCAAATAGGTAGATTATAAACATTCATAGGATCTATAGGAGTATTCTTAGATTCTTTATCCTTAATTTATTATTGTACAAATTTAAACTTAAGAAATAAAGGTTATAAACATGTAATATGTATGTTAATCATGGCTTTAAATTTAATGATTCTATAAAATCTACATGGATCAACACCATAAAAACATTTTCATCATCAAAAATAAAATCATTATCATTTCCATCATCCAAAGGGATAGTAAAATATATTTTATCAACAACATATTGACCATTTGCATTTGCATTAACATCAACCATAGAAGGATGAACATCAATAGTAGTAGCCACTTTTTTAATTTTAAAGAATCAAAAGTAGAAAACAATGGCATTTGGGACAAATCACAAGTAGCACCACTCAATCTAGCACTTTGCCTAGTAGAATGTATAAATATAAGCTTCCTAGTTGGCATAAGATATAAGCATGAACAACATGAAGTAATATAGGCTAATGGTTAAGTAATAAAATAGGAACAAACAAGCTACAAATGTAAAAAAAAAATTTGAAATATAGGATCAAACCATAGAATAAACATTGGAAGGTTTATGCATTAAAATAATTAAGATATATGCACCAATTTATAAAAGTGGATATAATTTAGAAAGTAGAAAGAGGTGAATAACATGCTAGGATTTGATAAATGAATGTGAATAATTATAATTAAACCATAAAAATTAGAAAATTAGACCTTAGGGGGGATGAGGGTTTATGAAATGTAGGTTGGATGATCGAAACATTAGGTTCACTAATTATTTTACCTAAAAGTAACACTATGGTATTAACCTAATTCATGTTAAGGTAAATATTGGACACAAAGTATTATCAAGTAAATATAATCTAAAAAATAAATTAGAATCATAATTAGTGTTGAAAATAGGAACAATGGAGAAAATAATTTTAATAAGACAAGAAATAGCAATGAAATGACAATACACACTTGTGAATTATTTTAAATTTATGGAACTAGATTTGGGCTATGCATGCGTCTATGTAAAATCTAGGTGTCAGATTATAAAAGGATGGATTCAAAATTTCAAATTTAACCACCAAATTTGTATGTGTGGATTTGGAAAATCATTGGATCCATACTAATAGTAATTGATGAATATGTCCCATTCTCCCAAATATGTATTATACTCTATTATAGATTTTGTATTTTTATATCCAGTTCTATTGTTAGATGTCATATAGTTTTATGTTATTGTAATCTATAAATGCTAGGTAGAATGTGATGAATTATCATATTTTTTATCCTTTACCTAGGTATAATGTGATGAATTATCATATTTTTAATCCTTGACCTAGCCCTTGAAAATAAAAACAAGACAAGTGTGTGAAAAGTTAGCTAACTTAGGATTGAGGAGTTACTACTGCATATCTTACATGCTTGGAATCATAGTTAATGTATTTTTCTTGTGAATGTGAATGGAATTTCAAATGAAATATTTATATCTTCTTCTTATTGAAGTGAAATTTAAACTACATGAACATTGACTTCAACCTTCTTCTGGTATAATCTAGTAATATCACAAGGCTTGAAGGGATGAAATACCAAAGTTGGCTCAATGTGTTGGCTCTAAAGTCTATAAAAAAAATTTATCAATGAAGGTTCTAACTTAGGGAAGGTTCTCCATTTAATTCCCACTTTAATTATATTTGGTAGTTCCCCATAATGATTATGAATAATTAGTATATATAATTATCTCTATGACAAGACATGTGAAGGTTGACCATGTAAGATTGTAATAAGTTAAAGTTGCAGTGTGGGAAATTAGGCCAACATAGGAAGGAACCCAAAAAAGTAGATGATGGATTCAATAGGTTATCAAATCTTCCTATGTTAGATTTGCTAAAATCTTAGATTCTACCTCTAGAGGAAAAAATGTCCCAAATAAAGGTAGGTTGCTTATAAAATGGATGATTAAGACCCAAAAGTTGAAATTAGATAAATTTGATAAAATGTTGAAGACATGTATAGGTATCAAAGGCTAAATAAAGTAAAGTGTGGGATATAAAGTGTCAAAAAAAGTCAAATATACACAAGTGGACCAAGTGTGACAAAATAAGAAAAATCCACAATGGAAAAGGGTCCTGTAGAAAAATTAGGTGTCTACAATAATATATGTGAAAGGCAAACAAATTACCATAAATAAAAAAATATATGAGAGACATTAATTACACAATGAATAATATTAAAAATGACTATGATGATGGTGATTTATTATCTTTTCACTCATGGGCCCCAATATGCCCTACACATGCTACTTGTGGTTTTGGTGCTTCAACTTTTATATCTTATGGCGATTATCATTTAAATATTATCATTATTTTTTATCTTTGCTAACAAACCTCTTATTTTATAAACTAAAAACTCTCTATTTTTCATGATACAATAGACTATTTTTCCTTATTACATGTTTACATGCTTGATCAATTTATTTATGCATTTACTTTATGATTATCCACCTATTTATAGAGATTATATTGCTCCCACAATTATATTTATTGTATTATTGAATAGATGTAGGATATACATATACATATATGTGATTATAGATTCATAGTTGGATGAGGGCACCTCTCATTCTCACTTTAGGGGTATTTAATTTGGGGCATCTCTTAGCAATGCTTTAGGATTCATCTATCATGATTTCCTTTATCATATTGAATTTTCATGAAATCTTATATATCCTAGTTTATCTTCATCCTTATAGTGTACCTTTTTTTGCTTAGTGATTTTGTATGTGTTCATATTCATATTACACTTACTTTAACATAAATGTTGTTTTTCACTTATTTATATTGATACCTTGTTTCCTCTATGTTTCTTTGATTCTAGTGTGCCTGGTATGTTTACTTTGTATGCTTATTATTTGGTGTGCCTCTCTTACTTACCTTGTGATTTATATGGATGTTTCACATGATTATTTTTTTATTTTCCTCTCTTATTTTCCTTATGGTTAATGTATGCTCATTGTTTTATTTGTATACTTTGTGTTACATGTTTGTCATCATTCCCTTTACATGCTTTGATGGTATTATTTTTCTGATGCTCAATGTGTGTGACATTATTTGGTATACTTACTCTAATTGTTGGTGTAAATACTATGTGTTTAGTGTAATTTCCCTAATTAATTTGTTTACCTTGTGTTGTTATACAATTGATGCCATGGTTTATATCATGCATAATGTTAATTAATTCTCCATGTTCCATATCATGCAAATTGTTTTGTTTGTTTACCTATATTTCCATTATTCATATCATATATCTATTAGGGAAAGGCACCATGTTTATTATTTACTTTGATATATCTACTAATACATTAATTATATAATGGAATGTTATTTTTTGTGCTTCATTGATTGTATGTTGTCCATTAAAGGCATTTTACTCTTATACTTACATTGACTATGCATTTCCCATATATGGGAAACTTCTTATTGTTATGATTACATTGTTTATATAGTTCTCAATTTTGGTCTAGTTACTCTTATGCTTATGGATATTATACATTAGGATCATTTGAAGTAGTTTATCTATGATTTATATGCTTTCATGATGATATCTTATAATGATTATAAATTTGTGTTCTATTTTAATATCTTATAAATAGTGAAAATTCTTCTTCTTTTGAGATATATGATTCACAGGTTCATCTTGCATCATAACAGGGGGCATATGATTCACATATGTTATCTCTAGGTACATGGTGGTACACAACATATTTTTCACTGCCCCCACACGTAAAATCAACCACATGGTGGTACACGATATACTTTCCCTCACTCCCTTACATGGAATCAATCAATAATATGTTTGTAAAAATCATACTTTCTTGTTCTCCTCATGAAACACATACATATTCAAATACAACATAGCTTCTGAGATAAGGATTATAAAAATGGCTTCACGATTTTCAACACAACTAGATGTATTCCTTCCAATTCTCATTTTTATTACTAGATTATTAGTAGTTCTTAGGATTTATATAGACATTGATTCACTTACATATATTTCCTATATGTTTTTAGGGGCATGTATTTCTATGTCTAAGACATAAAAGCATGGATGTTTGTTTTGATATCTTCATGACTTTTCATAGTGAAAATTAGGTGATGTCTCTTTCATTTTTTTACTTTTAGATCACTATCATTGCTATATTGACTTTGTGAAATATTACATATTTAAATGATTAAGGCATTTTCTATGAACCTATTAGGTACAATTATTTGTTTTACTTTGATATTTACACACACACACACATAAAACAAAGTGGGTTATTGTGTAGACACCTAATTTTAGTTCATTTATATTTTGAATTATCAAATTGCATTGTTATGTGGTATTTTTTATTTTTTTATTATTAGTTCATATTAGTATCTTATTGGCATGTGTTCCCTTTATTATGAGCCTCACTTGTTTTCTCTTCCTTTGGTTTTCTCTCTCTAGCCCTTTTCCCTATTGTTTTAGGTTTTTACCAAGAACATATTATATTCCCCATATTATTTTTATGGGCCATTTAACTCTTATTTTAGGTCCCATAGGGTTTTTCATCCTCTTTTATTATCTTTCTCACCCATTGTGTTTTGCTTGTATGCTAATAGAGTACTAATTTTAATTTAATTTTTTTATAAATACACGTGCATTAGTGTATTTAGGACATGAAAAAGGTGAAATATAATTGAAATCCAAGGTCAAGAGTGATAAGTAGATGTCTAACATTTATTGAAGAGAAAAAATTGAATATTTAGGGAAGAATTTGATTCAATAGTAGAGTCTTCATATTGAATTATGCCCCTTGTTCATGCTATTGAAAATTCATGTAAAGATTATGATGCAATCAAACCTCTTAAAGGTCTCTTACTCAGGTCTTTTAGGTCTATCTTTAAGGATTTATAGCCTTTTTGGTCCTTTATATGAACCTAAAACACCATCAATACCTTCCCAAAACTGATTTTAAACTTGATATTTTAATGACATGTAAGTAAATAAACTAATAAGAGTCTTCTTACCTTATTTTCTTGGAGACCTTGTATCCTTCTTATAATTTGTGTATACCTTCTTTAAAGAGATCAATAATTCTACCATAACTCTTCAACCTTATAAATATACTTTAGAAACATCTTAACTTTTTATTATGTTCCAAAATTTTCCTTTAACTTGATCTTGATTCCACAAATACACACAAAGAATCTTGTTATTTTACAAATGGGCCTATAGACAACAATCTCATTTAATAGATTATAGTCCTCAACATGGATCTTGAACTCATATTGAATATTCATTTCCTCATTATGGTTCTTTCACACATGATCTAACTTATCAAAACTCATCTACATGCTTAAATCTCCCTTCTTAATTTTTTTTAACAAAAACACAGAATTATACCTTTTTAGCCTATTAGCTAATCTTAAAACTATGTAGATATAACCTATACCAAATGAATCATTAGCTTTAAAAAAACACTAAAATTTTCATCAAAATTATTATTTATTAGTCTTACAAAGTTTCAAACTCTCTTAATCCCTCTAATGTAAGTTATGCTCATTTCTTGACTTCTCAAAATATGGTTTCTAAAGACTTTTGTCTTTAATCAACCTTATTGAATATGTTTTCAACCATAAAATAACCTTATTAATATTTAATACTCTTAATCAAATTCAAATACGAGTGTGTCAACTTATCTCAATGAAATATTCCCTTACACAAGCTTAAAAATGCAATAAGAGACCAAAAACATGGTTCTAGTCCTAATTGTGCAATCATACAGACCCTACAACTTGCATATCTTATTTATTACACATTATATCAACCTAAAACCACTTTTTTAAACTTATTATTACTTCTTATATTTCCATTATAAATTTCAAATGTCTTTCATCTATCTTCTAAGAGTTATGTTCTCCTTTGGACTCGCTAATAGGGGCTTTAGGCCTTATAATAGTCTTATTGACTGACTTTGGACTATAACTTAAGTTATATATCTCATAAAAATATTTCACCACCTTTATCACCTTTAAAACATATATTTATATCACTATACAAATTTTCAATCCTTTTTTAGATGTATCTTTCAAGTTATATAACTTTTAGTTGTCCAAGTCTTACTTTAGGCTTAATTCTACATACCTGCATAAATTTTGTCTGATATATATATATATATATATATATATATATATATATATATATATATATATATATATATATAAGCTTAGATATAATCAAGAATTAAAATCACTAGGGTCACCTTTATAACATAAAACCATAATTATACACTAAGTTTTGAGTAATTCCAAGGATTACTTTTAGAGTTATGAATATTTTTCTCTCAAAACCCTAGATAGACTTGTCTAAAGGTCAAGAGATAGAAAATTTGGTTTTAAGGCTTTAAAAAAGATTTAAAAACAAAACAATGACTGATTTGGGTCTAACCATAAGATATACACATTTATAATGATTATTTTCCTTTGAATAAACCCAAATGATGACAAAATTACAACTTTATTACTTAACTATAACATAGTCATATAGGCTCAAACCTGAGTCCTAAAATTTGGATAAATCTTGACATATGTTGATTATTATAGATCTCTTCCTCTTGGATTAGATTAATTAAAGGTTTAAATTATTTCTTCAGTCATTAATTTACCACCATGCATATATAAATACATAATACCATATCAATCTATGAGGTTATATTCACCAAACAGGGTTTACAGACCATTTTAGTCTTTGAAACATCATATAAATGGATCAAATAGAAATAAAAATCTCATACTTACATGATTAGGGAGATAAATATTAATATTAAAGAACATAAACACCTTTATTTATTAATATTTATTCAAATTGTTTAGAGATACAATCACTAAGAGGGGGGATAAATCAGTGATGCAAGATATTCAAACCAATTCTAAACTCTTCAAACCCTTAATCATTCAACACATACATTCATGAAGCATACACATCATTCACAAAAATGAACAAGAAAGATAATGTAAGATTAATCACACAACACAAGGACTATGTTGGAAACCCTCATGGGGGATAGAACTCACTCTCAAGCTTACAAACACATGGCCTACTTGTCCTATAAGTTAATTACAAACATCAGACTTTAGTGAATCACCCACTTCACAAGGAGCACCAGCCCTAAGGATGGATAGGCACATCTTACCCTAGATGTTGAATAGCCACAAAAACACATATGAAATTAACATCTTTGGATCTTTGATTTCCTACTAATATGATGGAGATACAATGAATGTCAACTCTCTTCAACCCTACATACTCTCTCAAGCTTTCACACACAAGCAATGCATCTAAAACACCCTTTTAGATCACTCTAAACCTCTTCACTCACCCTCAATATTCAAAATTATAATAACATTGTTATGAAATCATAATTATAACCTATAGTTCATACAAACAATCCTCAACCTGCTTTTCTCATCAATCCATCCACTAGGCACACTCACTCTCCTCTATCCTTCGCTCCTCAACTCTAGAACTCTTAGACTCATTAGGTCTATTGACCTATGTATTCACCTACATCACCTTATTAAAAAATCATACTAATATCTCCTTATATCTTTTATGGTCCTTAATTACCTCCTATATCTCCTCAAATGATCTCTTTCCTTCACTTAAAATCCTCAATTTTCTAACAAGCCAAACAAGCCAATTTGGCCTTCTCTTTATACCACACACTCACTCAAGAAACTATCCCTATCAGCTAAATAACATTACATATTTTAACCAACACACAAATATTAATTAATACATGTTACATATTCCAAATAACCCCTCATATTTTTACCATAGCATCCATAGGTTACCCTTTGGCAGCTACACCTTTCAATTAGGCCTTAGAAGCCCTTTTAGGTCTCATAGAGACCTATTCACCCCTTTAAAACTTCATAGATAAAATTAGGAACATGAAAACACTAAAAATACATATTTCCACTCCACATGACCCCTAAGACACCTTAAAATTATTACATCCATCACTACACTCCCTTGAATATGCACAATCTACTCAAACATTAGTCTTGTACACAAGAACACCATGAACAAACAAATAGTCAACTTATAGGCATATGTTCATATTGAATATGTATTGGTAAAACCTAAAAAATACACACATATTGTCCTTATTTATACTACATTTCTCTCCAACATTCAATTCACCTTGAAACATCCAAACACCATCAATAAAATCTCAAACATTCTTCTCGAGTCACTTACAAAAGATTGTCAAACCCTCAGTCAACTTTAGATCTCAATAACTATAATTATATGGATATTAAAACATTATATCCATTTTTAATATATATATCTTGGATTCCTTTAAAAAATTTAGTTTTATTCCACCTTCAAATTCATCCCACATCAAAAGATGTAATCAAAATAATCAATACTCATTTTCCTTTATTAATTTGAAAATTCAAATTCCAATAGTCATTTTTTAATGTAAAAGCTTCAGACACATGTCTTCATCTCATGTTCCCTAGAAACTTGATCAAATTTAATCCATTAATCTTCTTAGTTGTATCCTATCCTTGAATTTGTGCTCATCATTGATCTTTGATTTGGGCTTCTAAGATTGTGACACTTGTTAGCCCTGCATGCCTTATGTGTACCCTGTTGTTAGTCTCTAATAATCTTATGCCACTTGGTAACCACATATGTAATATGGTCCTATTGACTTATCAAATATATTTTCACCATAAATATCAATCTACATAGTTAAACAAACAATGTATATCTCTTATCTACATAATTAAATGCATGTCATTGATCTGCTAAACATACGATCAAACACAAGTCATTGATCTGCTACTAATTCACCATGATTGTGACACATGACACCAACTCATTCAATATCAGGATCCTTTAACCTATTAACTTTGTTTTTTCCATTATATCTCCATATTCATGATTGAATTATTTCTATTATATGGCCATCTGCATAATTGAACTCTCATAATTAGATCTCCATCTACGCAATTGAATTCTCATTGTAGATCTTTAATTTTGCAAATTTGGCTAAGTATGGAAACTAGTGAAATCTACCTAGGAGGCCAAATTTTCACCTTGATATATTTTTATACATGCCACTTCATGACCTTAAACTTGGACCATATGATCTTTTCACAAAACTAATCAGACCCATGTGACTAACTCCTTCTGACACTACCACACATGTGAATGTTGATGTCATCAATCTTCTCACTTAGTCTGATTTGCCACAAGACCAACTAGGCCTAGATGACCATAAGGATGAACCAAATTAGCCACCATGAAATTAAAAAATCATTCCAATCACTCATAACACCCCATAGGGTCTCTTCAACATGACCACACCATCAATAACATCCATCAACCTACCTATCCAAGTACATACTGAAGAACCATGCAAGAACACTGAAGCACATTAAGGCAGACTTTATCATTATCTTGATAACACACATGAAACCTCATCAACACCCTTGTACATCTTGGATACTTGACTTAGGCACCCCTTGAGCACCTTCATATTATCTCTAACCATGAAGAAATTGCATACTTACCAAATTTTCTCTACCAAGCCAACCCCATGATCATCAACAAATGAACAAGCCAATCTTCAAATAGTAAAGATGCATAAAAGACAACTAAAAATGTTTTAAATAATAACCATATCTTTGTCATTTGGATAAAATTACCAATATCCCACTCTTCTCTTCATTAGCCTTGCCTAAAGGCCTAATATCCCTACCTAAACCTTGCAACACCCATATCTTTCTATGTAGACACCTTCAAGACTTAAAATTTCATATCTAAATTAAATTCATATACCCCCTCATCCTTGAAAAAAAATCATCATCAAAATCTACATATGCATCATACTTCCTTCACAATTTGACCTACTAATTAAGCCTCCAACTTGACAAAAACTCATCCATGGAAGACACCACACACTTTCAGATCACTTTGAATCACTTTTTGATAACCCATTTGGACATTTAAACATATAAAATAGCCTTAGACCTTAACTCCCTTGAGAAATCAACTAACCACCATGAGCAAAAACACTAGGTCTTTAAAAGGAAAACTATCAACTCGCCACCTTCTAGTCAATGCCAGCTCTTAAAATTTATCTCACACCTAGAGGTCATAAATATTAATTTGATATCTCACAACTTGGGGAACCCATGGATCCTTTAGCTAGGTTTTTGACTTGCTTACCTTTAAGCCAGAACTAGGAAACCTGAGAGCACTCAAAAAGCTTCAACTTACACATAAAAGATCTTCAAAGCATGAAACCACTTGGAATAAACTTGAACAATGTCAATAGACCTTTAAAGCTATGCCATAAAACATCTTGACAAATCACCTTTATTTTTTTGACACCTGTAAACCTCCATACCCTAAATTTAGGTTAAAGTCCCTAAACACACCTTGAGCACTCATTTCACCACAACCACTGAAGGAAGCTCATGAACCATTGTTCCCCCTTAACCAATACCTTCTCACATGATACTCTTAAATAGACTTCAATAAACAACTTTTCATACTTGTAGTCAAGATCTTGAAATGAACAACTCAGAAACATTAGAATACTATGAATACCTTCATGACTTGTACACCAAGGCAATAATACTTCTTATGACCACATGAAGTCATCAAGACACCACTGGAGAACTCAAAACAATGAAAAAACTCATGAAACAACATTATTCAACCTTATCAAATACACACTCGAAATCTTGATATAAAAACTTAGAATTATAGCATCTTCATATCTCTGAACCTTCTTATAACATCTATAAAATGACATTGTACCTTTTTATGACCTTATAAGGTCAACATAACATCAATATATCATTAAAACTCATGATAATACCTTCAAGAAACACTACAATAAAATTCATCAAGATTACAAGCTTCTTGGGAAGATACAATAGATACTCATCTATAGAACTTCTAAAATATCTTGCCAAGTACTTACACTATGACAACTTGTTCCATTGAAACAACTTCAATCCTTGAAACAAAGAGACAAAAAACTATCTCCTTAAATAGCACAAGCCTTGTAGACAAAACTTCATCTCTCAAGGACCACTAATATGATCTTGAAATTCTCTTTAAATAATGATCATTCAAAAACATGATCATGACCAATAAATTGACTCTATCTCAAGATAGAAACACTAAGAATATTTACAAGCTTTCATTATTCAATAATCAGAGATAAAACAAATATGAATACAAAACCACAACTAGGTTACATACCTTTCTTATCCTTCAACATCAACCAAAACCCAACTAACATCCATCATTCTTCCTTTTGCTGACAAGTGTCTCATTAACACCTAGAGGGAGATGCTCCCTTGACATAGAGAGACTAAAAGCCCCAAAACTCAAGAGACTCCGACATATCCATACTCTCATTTGACTTATAGTCTTATCTCAACATCAAATTGACTTAGAATGGGTCCTTAACTCATTCTTTACTTTGACTATCTTGTCAACACATGCTAACAATAGAAACTCTTGAATTTCCTTCATGTCTATCATGGTAAAAAAACCATCTTTGGTCTCAAATTGATCTCTCCTAATATACTTAGGTCCCCAAATCCATGTTTGACCTCTTCCTTACATTCTAAGAGCTCATACACTTTATTGTGGATTGAAAACATATCAACCTTACTTGAATAGAATTTTAAAATCTGACCAACATGATGAAAATTAAAACAAACAACATTATTCATACCTTTTAATTGATTATGACTATGAACTCCCTTTGATAAGTTTCGTTTCTTTTGGCATTCTCTTGCTAAGTGACCAAACTGATTGAAAGCATAACACTGACCCTGAAATGAATGCCTCGTTATATTGATCTATTTTGTTGGTCTTCTTTCATTGCTTTTTATATTATCATTCTTTTTAGCTTGCTTAAGCTTCACATGTTCCTTTTATAGCTTCCCCAACTTGTCTACGAGTTGCTTATGATATAATCTCAAGGAATCAAGATTGGTATTCAACTCATCATGCTCACATTGGTTTGAACTCACCTTGGCATTGGATTCTTCTAGCTGAGTCTTGAGATGTTTGCATTCTTATTCTCTTGACTATAGGTTGCCATTTTAAACTTATAACTAATTTTTGAGATCTTTGATGATCTTCTTATCCTTCTTGCCCTCTTTGACCAAGTCACTCTTCAAGACACACACTTGTTCCTTAAAATCCTTCACCATGGATTTCAAATCATGATTAATCTTCTTTTGATACTTTAAATTATCCAAGGAACTAACATGCTTAGCTTTAATATTCACATTAACTTCTTATTTATTGTCATGGAAAATTTATTTATCACACATGATGTCTTCTTCTTTTGAACAACTTTCCTCTTTAGCCAAGAGTAAAATACCATTTTCAACTTGATTATAGTCATCATCATTTGAAACATTATTAACCCAAATTCAGTTGACTACAACTAACCTCCAATTTTTAATCTCATTGATCTTCCATACATCACTTGTTCTATGAAAACTTCATCATCATCACTTTTATTATCATAAATAGATGATTCTCTTTTAACTTCAAAAATAGCCATAATATACCTTGGATCACCTTTAAGTGGTTAAAATTTCAAAGAAGGTCCTACTCTGATACCAATTTTTAGAGGTATAATCACTGAGAGGGGGGTGAATCAGTGATGCAACATATTCAATCTAATTCCAAACTCTTCAAACCCTTAATTATTCAACACATACATTCATGAAGCATACACATAATTCATAACAATCAACAAGAAATATAATGCAATATTAAGCACATAACACAAATATTATGTGGGAAACCCTCATGGGTGATAAAAACCCACACTTGAGCCTAAAAACACATGGACTAATTTTCCTATAAGTTAAATACAAACATGAGACTTTAGTGAATCACCCACTTCACAAAGAATACGAGCCCTTAAGGATTGACAAACACATCTTGACCTAGATCTTGAGCACCCCAAAAAACACATATGAAATTAAAATATCTATATCTTTGATTACCTATCAATCTGATGGAGATACAATGAATATTATCTCTATTCAACCCTACATACTCTCTCAAGCTTGCACACACAATCAATGCATCTAAATTACCCTTCTAGATCACTCTAGACCTCTTTTCTCAACCTATAAGAACACTATTATGACATCAAAATTATGACATA
The DNA here is from genome assembly GCA_037957365.1 of Torreya grandis. Taxonomy (NCBI): domain Eukaryota; kingdom Viridiplantae; phylum Streptophyta; class Pinopsida; order Cupressales; family Taxaceae; genus Torreya; species Torreya grandis. The sequence goes on along the minus strand of JARHVA010003115.1, from coordinate 234,854 downwards.
AAATTCATACACACAATCCTCAAATTTCTCTACTCATTATTCCATCCACTATGCACACTCACTCTCCTCTATCCTTCACTCTTCAGCTCTATAACTCTTTTAGACTAATTAGGTCTATTGACTTATGTATTCACCTATAACACCTTATCAAAAAAATGTACTCATATCTCCTTCTACCTATGATGGTCCTTAATTACCTAATACATCTCCTCAAATGATCTCTTTCCTTTGCTTTAAATCCTCAATTGTATAACAATCTAAACGAGCCAATTTAGCATTCTCTTTATACCACACACTCACTCAAGCAACTCTCCCTATCAGCCAAATAACATTACATACTTAAACCAAAACACAAAGATCAATTATTACATGTTACATATTCAAACTAACCCATCATAGGTTGACCATAACATCCATGGGTCACCCTTTAGCAACTACACCTTTTAATTAGGCCTTAGAAGCCCTTTTACGTCTCATGGAGACCTATTCAACTCTTTACCATTTCACTGAGAAAATAAGGAACACAATGTTGTTCCCAAAATTTGTCACTTGTTTTTGGGGACAACATATCAACTATTTTGGTCTTGTAGGCCAAAATTATCACTTTCATTTTTCAAAAATGTCCTGAGCATCCAAATTCTTCAATTATTCAAGCATTTTTTGTTAAGGGACTCGCAGGTTCATTAGGTTTAACAACTTCAACAAGCGATCTCTCACAAAGGAATAACTTCCAAACACTTAAGAAATTTCAAGGTTGTTTCAACGTTGAGGTTCAACCAAAAAGTCCATCGATAGGATTCAAACAAATGGAATGAACCATTGAACCATTAAACCCCACCTCCAAAGGTTCAAAGATTCAATGGGTTCAAAGGTTCAATGACATCAGCAGACTTAAAAGAGTTAAGTACTTCAGCAAGTTCAAAGTTCAACCGCTTTGAAAAGATCAAATGGTTCTAAAAGACTTAAAAAAAAGAAGACATTGAAGAAGAAATATTGAACCATTGAACCTTGAACTAAAAGAGTTTAAAGTTTAAAGGTTCAATGAGTTCAATAGAAAAGAAAAGGATCTAGAAATTTTGAAGGACCAAAAGATTCAAAAAAAGAGAATGAACTATTGAACCTTGAACCAAAATGGTTCAAAGTTCAAAGGTTCAAAGATTCAAGGAATTTCAAATTTTGAAAGGAATCTTTGAGTGAAGGAAGGAAGTGGAAGATTCCAGAGACAAGTTTGAAGAGATGGTTCAACTGATTGAACTAAGGAGCCGATTGAACCAAAGAGCCGATTGAGCCAAGGAGCTGATAGGACCACCCAAACCATTGAACCATTAAATTGATGCACTCTCATGGTTCAAAGGTTCAAGTTTCAATGTGGTTTAAGTGACCAAGTGACCAATGGCATCCCCGTGGATGTCAAATTCAAGGTAATAAAATGCCTATTTATTTTCAAAGATGGCACAGAACCTGAAGAACAAACTCAGCAACCGGCCAAAGAAGGAGCCAAAAAATCCAACTGAAAGGGAAGAGATAGCTCGAGAGCTCAAATCATGAGAAAGAGAAAAAATGCATTAAGAAAAGAAGGAACAAGAGGGAAGGACCAGAAATATCTATAGGAAAGTTATTCCAATAGGTGGAATAGTCCACCAAGTAGACATCAGAGCGTAGACACTCAAGGATGCGGCCTATTTTTCTGCATCTAATAAGGGTGAAATGGAAAGATACACACATAACTAGGAAGAGGACCAGGCAGCCCATACTTCAAAATGAGACATTTGAGATGAATTGACATGCCACAGTTAAGGCTGATGCCCTGTTCTAACTTGGCCCCTTCACAAAATTGAAAATGCATTCAAGGCATTGAATGCAGCATGGGCCATTCCATGAAACAAAGTGCCCAAGTCTTTCTTGAAGTGTTATATATTGTATTCTCTTATTTTATGCAAAGGAAATCCCTTTATTATAGAAGCAAAACTCTACCCAAATTGAAAGGCATTTCCTGAGACTTAGAGCTTAAATTGTTAATCATATTTCTTTATTTGAATGAGAAAACAAGTGACCTTTCAAACTTTGTGCTAGAATAGCTTGTGTTATTTATGAAATTGTTCTTATGTCTGTTTCCTAGAAGCATTCTTATCCATTTAATTTAACAAGCAGAACTAGTGGAAGTAATCAGGAAGGTGTCCTAAAGCTGACTGTGGAGAGACTTTGTGCTACCACAATGGTCTTTAGTGTGTTTTTTTCTATATCTATGTAGAGGATTTTGGGATGAATTTGTACCCCCTTGTTATTTATATATTTTAATCTTTGGTAGTTGAGGTGGAGACTTTGCACTACACTTCATCTTGTTGGCTACTATGCCATGTTACTTTTACTACCCAAGAAGGAATCTCGTTGTTGACTAAGTATTACTTCTAAAAGAAGAGAAGTACCTCCAACAATCACCCAAGAATTCTCCTATGTGTATGAACATCATCTTTGAAAAAAGAGATATGGATGGTGTTATCCTACCCTGAGTGTTATTTTTAGCTTATATTTATAGTATATTAATACATCATAGTTATAGGGAACCTCCCCTTGATAAGAGGAGAGATTTGTCCCCTTTTGATGTGGTCGACTGCACATTTGGCCGATAAATCTCCCTATGCTGTAGTTGAAACACCTATTTTGCTCTCAGTTATCTGGTGACAAAATATTCACCTAATAGTTTTTGGTGACTTCATTAGGGATCAAACAAGCTATTCTAGTTCTTTTCCATCTCCATATCCTTATCCATTTCCATTATATACTCTGATTTGTGAAACTAGAGATGCTAGAGATCAAGTGTTTCATTTCAAAATTAAATTCTATGGTAGCTCCATGCCAATTGGAAAGAATGTGCAGTTTAAAGCCTCAAGCTTCAAGCTAAAGTAGTGCCAGTTCTTTTCCATTTTTACTTTACAATCTGGCAGCTCCACAGTATACAAGAAGCTAGAGATCTAAAGGTATTGTTGACCTTGTATTTGAGTTGGTACAACAAAGTAATTTTGATCTATTTCCTTCACCATCTCACCTCCAACGAACTAGGAGTCTTCCTCCTACCAATATCAGGTCACCAATACAAGGCAAAGCTTCTTTTTCCTCTGCTAGCAAAACTTTGCCTATACATACTCCACCTAGATTTTTTATCCCCCTTCACAATTCATAGAATGGCAGCTCAAGGCCCCTGAGATAACTCTTTTGGTCCACTCAATCTAACTCCACCTCTACATGAGCTACCTCACAGTTCCACAAATAATTTTCCCAAATTCAATGGCAATGGGAGAGTTTATCCTGATGAACATATTGCAGCCTTTAGCATAGCTTGTGGCATGATAGGTGTGGAGTATGAGGATGTAGAAGTCAGACTGTTTGTAAAAACATTACAAGGTGCTATTACAGACTAGTTCTATCATCTAAGGCCCAGAGTGTGACTAACTGGAACACCCTCAAAGCCAAATTTGAAGCTAGGTTCAAGCCTGTAGAAGATGCACATGCCTTGCTAGCCTAACTCACACAAATGAAAAAAGAGCCTCATGAACGTATGAGGGACTTCATTACCAAATTTGACAAGTTGAGGAATAAGATTCCTATAATTACTCAGCCAACAGCTGAGAATCTCAAATATTTTTTCATCAACTCTCAGCTTCTTGAAGTGATTTTCTTGTTGAGATGGGCTAGCCACATAGACCTTATTACAACTCAGGATTTGGCCACTGAGGTGGAAGATGATCTTATCTTGACAAGAAAGATAAGAATAGATCCTAATAGAGGCAAATCTCCTTCATCTTCTAAATATTCATCTACAGGCACCATTGATCCCATGGTGCAAAAGCTAGAAAATGAGTTGCTAGCTCTCAAAAAACAAATGGTGCAAGGGATGTCTACTCATCCTTCGTATCGAGATATACCAAGGAGGACATTCCCAATCAATCATATCAAGGCAACACGCTAGGAATCAAGGGAAACCAAATCTCCTTCCTCCCCCACAAGGGAAGCTTGCCATTGAAGTAACTCCAGCCAACTTAGCAGTGGGATACCTTAAAATAGAATCAAATTTTTCTTTCCAATCTAAGTTAAACTAGGAAGATGGCACTGATCTCTTTGTGGAAGACCAAGATGAATTAGCTGGTCACTCTAACATTGGTTTCCTAAATTACCAGGATGAACCTAGAAGAAAAGGTGAAGCATTTCATGGATCATACACTATATTCACCCAATCCCAGAACCAGTCAGGCCAGCAAGTTGATAGGAAAAAAATAAAGGAGTGATCTCAACTATAAATTTCAATTGCTAAGTGGGGAACCACTCTACCTTTTCAATCAAAGGACTCGGTGATCACTAAAAAAATAAGTACCCCAAATATTCCTGCACCTTTTTATTCAAATTCTCAGACCAGTACCACACCCCCAGAAAACTAAAGGATGAACTACCTTCCCCTATTCCTAATTTATTTCAGACATTTGATATAATCAACCATGTCAAGAAAACCAAAATTCAAATGTCTAAATTTGAATTCCTGCAATCCAACTCTGAACAATTGGATAAGTTGGTTCAATGTGTGAAGAATAAAACCATCCCTGTAAGACTAGCTATTCTAAAGGTGACTCCCACATCCACTTGAAATAACCTTGTCATTACTCCTACTACTCCCAAGAAGATAGAACCATTTTATGTCTCCCTATTGATAAACGGTCATCCACTGAATAATTACATCATCGACTCAGGTGCATCTAACAATGTCATGCCTACCAAAGTGGCAGAATCTCTTGGTCTCACACTAACCAAGACATTTGGGAGATGCTTCTCCATGGAAAATAAACAAGCCCCTTTGTTGGGAAAAATCAAAGATGCCCAGTTTGCATTTGCAATATTTCTATAAAAGAGAATCAAGATGATAGTCTTGGTGGCCGATGTCCCAACCTCCTATGGCATCCTTCTTAGGTGAAATTTATGCAAAGATGTTGGTGGTGAGTTAAGCATGGACTTGTCTGAGGAAAGGATCCCTATCAAAGGCATCATGAAGAGGCTACCCCCTAAGAAGGAGTCAAAGTACATTGTCACCTAAACATCAACCCTTGAAGCTCAAATTCTATTTGAGTCTTCAAGCATGGGTAATTAATTCTTATCCATAGAGGAGGTTCATGTGCCGTCTGACAAATTTTTTGAATGTGACAGTCTAGCAATCAATCTAGACAAAATAGTATAAGACTTAATAGAGCACAGTGCAAGCCCAAAAGATTAATCCCCTCTAAACAAAGGAAAATTTGAGAAAGGAGTAGTTTCTGGTGGCATATGGACTCTAGAATTTGATGGTAGCTACTCTTTTACCAATTCTAGAGTTGGGATTGTTTTAATATCTCTATAAGAAGATATTTTTCCTTATGCTTACAAGTTGTAGTTTAGCAACACTATTGAATATGAATCTCTGCTACTTAGTTTGAAGGTTGCTCATGATAGAGGTGTTAAGCTTCTTCACACCAAAGGAGATGCTGAACTAGTGGTTTGTCAGGTGAGGAACCTATATCAAACCAAAAATGGAATATTGTGTCATTACCATAATCTAGTTTAGGATCAAATTGAAAGCTTTAATGCCTTCAGTATCTCTATAGTGCCCAAAGAATTCAATGACCGAGCTAATGCATTAGTTTTTTCAGTGACTCTTTTGGTTCCTCACCAAGATTTTGAAGGAGACAAGTACACCATCGAACTGGTCTTTTGACCAAGGGTTCCTGACAATGCCAATCATTAGCAAGTGTTCAATGATGACAACCAAATCATCACCTTTCTGGAATAAAAGGATAGCTTTGAATCGCTTCATTTCAAAGGTAATGGACCTCTACCATAGAAATCAGCTCAGGAAACAATTCTAGATGTAGGTGAAGAATTCCTGCAACTCAAAGGGAATAAAATCCCAAAATGACTAGTTTCTCTTGAGAAGTTATTTGATATGCACGACAGGTTCATCAAGCAGCAACAAAAAGATTCAATCTCCTCCCAGGAGTTTGATCAAATAAATTTGGGTACTAAGGAAAATCCCAAAATGGTGAACATTGGGAAGTGTTGCACTCCTGAGGAGAAGCTCAAATTTACTGCCCTGCTTCGCCATTACATAGATGTTCTAGCTTACTCCTATGATGATTTGAAATTGCTCAGACCTGAAGAAATTCACCATGAGATTCCTCTCAAAAGTGATTCATTACCTCAAAATTAGAAATCTAGGTAGTATAACCCCAAGATATCAAGTACTATTCTATTTAAAATTCAAAAAATGTTTAAAGTAAAGATAATTATTCCAATCCATCATTCCACATGGATTACGAACATAGTCCCTATGAGGAAAAAGAGGTGAAATTTTCCTCTATGTGGATTTTAGGAATCTGACTCAATCTTCCTTAAAGGATAACTACCCTCTACCCATCATGGATTAAGTCCTTTAGATGGTGACTGGTCCAGAGATGTTTTCAATGATGGATGGTTTCTCAAGGTATAATCAAGTGGAAGTTGATAAAGTAGACCAGCATAAGACTGCCTTCACCATGCCTTGGGGCACATTTGCGTATCGAAGAATGCCATTTGGTCTGATAAATGTTGGCACCACTTTCCAGAGAGCAATAGACCTTGCTTTTAGAGATGAAATGGGTAAGTTCATTATGGTATACCTTGATGACTTGACTTTATTTTCCAATCATTGCCCTGATCATATGTGCCATCTACAATAAGTGCTAGGATGATGTTGCCAGAATGATATTTCTCTAAATCCCAAGAAGTCTATTTTTGGAGTAATAGAAGGGAAAAATTTTAGACACATTATATTCTGAGAAGGCATAAATATTGACTTAGAAAGAGTCAAATCCATCCAAGAGCTTACTCTGCCCATAAGTAAGACTGTACTTCACTCTTTCTTTAGAAAGATGAATTTTTTACGAAGATTCATTCCTGAGTTTATCGAGAAGACTCATCACATTGTATACATGATGAAGGGAAAGGCCACTTTTAGCTAGACTAAAGAAGGAAAATTAGCATTCTGAGACATCAAGACAACTATTTCCCATGCCCCAATTCTGGTTTGTCCAAATTACACCAAAGGCTTCATAATGTATAGTTATGCTTTTGAACACACACTTTCAACAATTCTAGTTCAGCAGAACAAAGAAGGTGTGGAGTCTCCCATATCCTTCATAAGTTGTCCTCTCAAAGCTCATGAGCTGAAGTATTCAAACATGGAGAAGCATGCTTATGCTATGTTAAAGGTGGTAAAGCACTTCTATTTTTACATCCCGATCTCACACACTATTGCCATGGTTCCTGAAACAATAGTCAAGTCCATATTAACTCAACAAGAGTTTGGAACTAAAAGGGGCAATTAGATTGATAAAATTTAGGAGTTTGATTTGGTTATCAAGCCAAAAAAATTTGTGCGAGGAAGGGGTCTCTGCTAATTAATTACTAACAACATACCAAAAGAAACAGGGCATGAAGAAACATAAGTGGGAGACACACCAATAATTCTCTTTATCACCACTACAGATGAGTGGTATTCAAATATTGTTCATTTCCTTACCTACGATGACGGTTTTGCTCACCTATATTATAAATAAAAGAGGACTGTTAATTTAAAAGCTACCAATTTTGTCTTATGGGAAAATGGTCTGTATAATAACCTTGATGGAGTATTCCTTCACCACATGGATAAAGTGCAGTAGAACAAACTTTTGGAATCCTTCCATAATTTGGCTTGTGGAGGACATTTTTTTGTGCCTGTAACTACCCATAAGATTTTATGAGCCAGGTATTATTGGCCTACCCTATTTCAAGATGCATAAAAATGGGTACGTAAATGTGAACTGTGTCAATAATTCATTGGAAGACCCAAATTGGTTGCGCTACGTCTCAAACCTGTAGTAATAGAAGAGCCATTTCAGCAATGGGGAACTAATTTCATAGGTGTTGTAAACCCATCTTCAAGTGGTGGACATGATTATGTCCTCATAGCCATAGATTACTTCACCAAGTGGGTAGAAGCTATTCCAACCAAGCATGCTACTTCAAAAGTAGTATGTAATTTCCTCAAAGAAAACATCATTTCCAGGTTTCAGGTCCCAACCAAGATTATGATAGATAATATAGCCTATTTCTCTTTCCATGAGATTACTCAATTCTATTTTTATTATGGGATTACCCTCTCCCACTCTTCTGACTATTTTTTGCAAGGAAATGGTCAAGCAGAATCGAGTAATAAGAACCTAGTCACCATCATCAGGAATCTGGTAGATGACAATCAAAGAACTTGGCACAAAGCATTATTTTATGCTTTATGGGTAGATATAATTATGCCCAAGAGGGTGATAGGTATGTCACCTTTCCAAATTTTGTATGGTCTCAATGCAGAGATACCAATCACTATGGAATTACTAGCATTGAAGTTGGCAAAGGCAATAGAAGATTAAACTTTTGAAAATGCCATCGACAAGAGGATCATGTGTCTGAATGAACTTGATGAGTAGTGAACTATGGTGGTGGACTAAATTGTTGCCCATCCAATTTTGGTAAAGAGGCTCTTTGATAAAAAATCAAGGGTCCATAATTTATAGATTGGAGATCAAGTTCTGTTATGGGATAAGAGAAGAGAACCAAAGGGAATGCATGGGAAATTTGATTCCTTATGGAGAGGCCCATTTACTATTCATCAATTCAATGGTGAAAATAGTTTCTTGTTGAAGTATCAAGATGGCATGCCCTTTTCACCACCTCACAGTGAGTAGCATTTGAAGCACTTCAATCCTTGATGTATCAGATAACATCAGTTGTACATATGTATATTTGTATAGTCTTTATTTCTATTTGGTGCTTTTCATTCTTGTTTCTTTTTGGTATCTTTCTTGTTGGGTAACATGACTATGTATCCCATTGGCATACTTAAAGGTACTGGAGATTATAGATTCTACTCCCTTTGATTGTTTTTACAATCAATGGAAGTTTCCCAACTAGAGCCAGTTGTTGTTCCCAAAATCTGTCACTTGTTTTTAGGGACAACATATCAACTATTTTGGTCTTGTAGGCCAAAATTTTCCCTTTTCTTTTGCAAAAATGTCTTGAGCATCCAAGTTATATAATTATTCAAGCATTTCTAGTAAAGGGACTCACAGGTTTAATAGGTTCAACAACTTCAACAGCTGAGCTCTCACAAAGGAACAACTTCCAAACACTTAGGCAATTTCAAGGTTGGTTCAACGTTGAGTTTCAACCAAAAGGTCCATCAATAGGCTTCAAAAAAATGGAATGAACCATTGAACCCTACCTCCAAAGGTTCGAAGATTAAATGGGTTCAAAGGTTTAATGACATTGGTAGACTTAAAAGAGTTAAGTACTTTAGCAAGTTCAAAGTTTAACCACTTTGAAAAGTTTAAACGGCTTTAAAAGACTTAAACAAAAGAAGACTTCAAAGAAGAAATATTGAACCATTGAATCATTAAACCTTGAACCAAAAGAGTTTAAATTTCAAAGGTTCAACGAGTTCAATAGAAAAGAAAAGGATCCAAAAATTTTGAAGGACCAAAAGATTCAAAGAAAGAGAATGAACCGTTGAACCTTGAACCAAAATGGTTCAAAGTTCAAAGATTCAAAGGTTTAAGGAATTTCAAAATTTGAAATGAAGCTTCGAGTGAAGGAAGGAAGTAGAATATTTTAGAGACAAGTTTGAAGAGATGGTTTAACTGATTGAACCAAAGAGCCGATTGAACCAAGAAGCTGATTGAAGCAAGGAGCCGATATGACTGCCCAAACCGTTGAACCATTAAACCGATGCACTTTCATGGTTCAAAGGTTTGAGGTTAAATGTGGTTCAAGTGACCAAGTGACCAATGATGTCCCCATGAATGTCAAATTCAAGGTAATAAAATTCTCATTTATTTTCAAATATGGCACGGAACCTAAAGAACAAACTCAGCGATTGGCCAAAGAAGGAGCTGAAAAAGCTAGCTAAAAGGGAAGAGATAACCCAAGATCTTAGATCATGAGGAAGAGACAAGATGTGTTAAAAAAATAAGTAACAAGAGGGAAGGACCAAAAATATCTATAGGAAAATTATTCCAGTAGGTGGAACAGTCCACCAAGTAGACATCAGAGCGCAGACACTCAAGGACATGGCCTATTTTTCTCCATCGAGTAAAGGCAAAATGGATAGTTGTGCACATAACCAAGAAGAGGACTAGGTGGACCATACTTTAAAAGTAGACATTTGAGATGAATTGACATGCCACAGTTAAGGCTGATGCCCTATTCTAGCATGGCCCCTTCATAGAACTAAAAATGCATTCAACGCATTGAATGCAGCATGGGCCATTCCATGAAATAAAGTGCCCAAGTCTTTCTTGGAGCACTATATATTGTAATCTCTTATTTTATGCAAAGGAGATCTATTTGTTATAGAAGTGAAACTTTTCCCAAATTGAAAATCATTTCTTAAGACTTTGAGTTCAGATTGTTAATCATATTTCTTTATTTGAATGAGTAAACAAGTGACCTTTTAGACTTTGTGCTGGAATAGCTTGTGTTATTTAGGAAATTGTTCTTATGTCTATTTCCTAGAAGCATTCTTGTCCATTTAATTTAACAAGTAGAACTAGTGGAAGTAATTAGGAAGGTGTCCTAAAGCCGACTGTGGAGAGACTTTGTGCTGCCAAAATGGTCTTTAGTGTGTTATTTTTTGTATCTATGTAAAGGATTTTGGGACAACTTTGTGCCCCCATTATCCTTCATATATTTTACTCTTTGGCAGTTGAGGTGGAGACTTTGCACTACACATCATCTTGCTAGCTACTACACCCTGTTACTTTTACTACCCAAGAAGGAATCTGGTTGTTGACTGAGTATTAATTTTGAAAGAAGAGAAGTACCTCCAGCAATCACCTAAGAATTCTCCTATGTCTATGAACATCATCTCTGAAAAAAGAGAAATGGATGGTGTTATCCTAGCTTGAGTGTTATTTTTAGCTTATATTTATATTATATTAATATATCATAGTTATAGGGAACCTCCCCTTGATGAGAGGATAGATTTGTCCACTTTTGATGTGGTCAACCTACATATTTGGCCAATAAATCTCCCTATGTTGTGGTTGAAACACCTATTTTTCCCTCAATTAGCTGGTGACAAAATATTCACCTAACACACAAGACCACTTATGAATGCATAGGTCCACTCTACATGACCCTTAAGACATATTAAAGTGATAACATCCATCACTACACTCCTCTCCATATGCCCAATCTACTCAAACACTAGTCTTGTACACAAGAATACCATGAAGGAATAAACAGTCAACTTTTAGACATTTATTATACTAAATATAGATTGGTCAAACCTCCAAAATCCACATAGATTGTCCTTATGGTGTCTAAAACACTCTCCAATATCTAATTCACCTTAAAACATCCAAAAACCATTAATAAAATCTCAAACATCCTTCTTGGGTCACTTGCAGAAGATGGTGAAACCCACAGTCAACTTTGGAGCTCAATAACTGCAATTATACAAATAGTCAAACCTTATAACCAACTTATCTAGATATCCCTTAGAGTAATTTACAACTTTGATTTCATATCACCTTTAAATTCATCCCACATCAAAATATATAAGCAAAATAATCAATGCTAGTTTTTCTTTGTTAATTTGAAAATTTAAATTCCAATAGTCATTTTTTAATGCAAAAGCTTTGAACACATGTCTTCATCTTGTGCTCCTTGGAAACTTGATAAAATTCACTAAATCAATCTCTTTAGGAGTATTTTGGCCTTGAATTTAAGATCACCATGTAACTTTGATATGGGCTTCTGATATTGTGACACTTGGTAGTTATGCATGCCTTCTATGTACCCTAATATCGGTCTCTAATGCTCTTATGCCACTTAGTAGCCCTACATGTAATTTGGGCCTATTGACTTATTGAATTAATTCTCACTATCAATATCCATCTACATAGTTGAAAACATGTCATCGATCTTTGATTTTCATGATCAAATTCATGTCATTGATCTACTAAACATATGATCAAATGTGGGCCATTGATCTACTACCAATTCACCATGATTGTGATACATGGCATCAACTAGTTAAATCTTAATATCATTTAACCTATTGACATTATGCTAATTTTTATATCTCCATCTAAACAAATTAACTCTCACAATTATTTATCCATCTTCACTATTGAATATTCATCATTATATCTCTATCTACATGATTGAATGCTCATTGTAGATCTTTGATATTGTAAATTTGGCTAAGTATGGTAACTAGTGAAATTTGTTTGGGAGGCCAAATTTTCACCTTGATATATTTTTCTACACATAAACTTATGACTTAATACTTGGACCATATTATCTTTGCACAAAACTAAATAGACCCATGTGACCAACTCCCTATGACACTACCACACATGCAAATTTTGATGTCATTAGTCTTATCACTCAGTTTGATTTGCCACAAGACCAACTAGGCCTAGATGACCATAAGGATGAACCAAATAAACACCATGCACTTAAACAAGCACTCTAATAACTCATAACACCCAATAGGTTCTCTAAAACATGACCACACCATCAATAACATCTATCAACCTACCTATCCAAGCACATACTGAAGAACCATGTAAGAACACTAAAGCACACTAAGGCACACTTTGTCATTGTATTGATAACACACATGAAACCTCATCAACACCATTTTACACCTTGGGGACATAATTTATAACACTCTAATAAAATTTACATGTATATATACCCTTACAACAATATGCCATCAAATATTGACCATCCATTCTCTTCTCTAAAACCCTGCATCCTTGGATTTTATTCTTCATTTTTTGCATTTTAAAAAATCCTCCTTATTTGGTTTGACCTTCATCTCTTTAAAAAATAAGTATAAATTTTTTTATATCCATTTTTCATGTACAATATTCTCTTTAAAAACCTTAAACATGCTATGTTTAGGCTTTCATATACGATGGAGACTTTTAGATAAATATTAGGGTGATTTTACATTAGATTAGGGTAAATAAATTATTAATATACTCTATTTATATTTTACCAATGGATTAACAGCTTCACAACATACCAAAACCCCTTCAATATACATTAAAAATTTTGAATTTTCAATTGTGGATTTTGGTAGGAAAATGTAGTATCGCTCTAAAGAATAATTTTGTGACACCCTACTAACTTTAATGCCTTCAAAAAGTCATAGATGACCTTTCAACACATAATTATGATTATTCTAATCCAAAATGAATCATTTAATATATTATTATTTACCTTAAAGACCAAACATATACTTATCAACATTAATTTTACAAAAGGTTGATGATGCTCCTGCATCATACTCCCCAAGTGGGAAATTTGATTTCTTACTCAAATGTAGTTGAATAATTTTTCCTTTTATTCCAATTTATTTAAATCTTTAGCTTCTCTCTAACCTATTCTCTATCTTCAAAATTATTTTTCTTTTATTATTTTTCAACTTTCTCTTCCATCTTATTCTTTATGGATTTATCCTTCAAGATGAAGATGTTAACTCATACCTTAGTTTTTTGAATTTTCTCAAGAGATTATTGATCTATGGTTTACACTTCCTTATATATTAAACATATATATACTCATCTCCTCAAATCATTATATTTAAAATATAGAGACATTTGAGTCTCATCATGTTTATTTTTCCACTATACTTTTCCATTTATCTTTCAATCGTTCTCAAGTTCTATGATCTTTTCAACCTGCTCTTCCTCTATTTTTAGATAGAATTTGTCCTCTTATTTATATATCTCTCCATTGTTTATAGCATGATCTAAGGCTATTATCATTGCTTCTAAATCTTCTACACTAATATAAACAAATGAATCATTATATTTTAAATATTGTGTCTTTTCCATGGATGCTTCTTGTTTTAAGTATTCATCTTCCAAGTTTGCTATCTCATTCAGATGGTATTTTTCATGAGAAATTGTAATTTTATCCTCTTCTTCTTGATCTGTATTAAACTCTTGTGTTTCATCATCATTATTATCCATATAAAAATGGAGTATCTTTTCAATTTTCATCTTTTTTACTTGCACTAAAAACATATTTAATACAAAACAACTCATATTCAAGAGACTCAATGGCCTATTCAAGAGAATATTCTTTCTTATCTATATCCTTCTCAAGCTCATTACAAAACTATTTTTATATTTCTTATATCTTGACAAGTTCATTTCCATTTTCTTCATCATGTTTCCTTTAAATGTCCTACTATGATGACCCCTTTGTATTCATGGTTTGTCCAACCATGCCTTATTTTTAATTTATCCTTGATGCTGCCAAGAAAGCTACAACCTTTTCTTGAAGTTTCTCCTTACTAAAAGTATCTGCATTATCACACTTGTCTTATATTAGACACTTAATTACCCATACCTATATCTTATTATTTTTACATGGCCTAATCATAACACCAGATATACATTTATTCATAACTTTACTTGTTCCTTTTTAGAAATAAATTCATTCATATTTTACTTGCATGATTGTCTGCTTTGTTTTTAAGACTTTGTTCACATCTTTATTCCTCCTTGATTGATTTATGAAACATGAATTTTTCCTATTATCATCATGTACCTATTCTTGGTCTTGTTATTAGGTATCTTCATCTCTCTCATCCTCTTGATTGAGGATCACCTTCTTCTCTTGATTTTTATGTTGCACTTTTGTAATCAACTTTGTATGGTTCATTTGAAGATGATATTATTTCTTCACTTCAAGTCTTAAGGCCTTAAATTGAGCCTTATATTCATCAAAATTTATACAT